>JAXQQM020083412.1:0-199196 GCA_034641835.2 Pinus albicaulis | reverse complement strand
AGTAAAGCGTCCAATTATTGATTAGTGTCAATGAGTTAGTTTGCAAAGACAATTCCATTGCAAAATTATATAAGTGAGTGATGTTCAATTCATTTAGATAGCTTCATTTAGATTGTTGTTGAATTCATTTAGATTGTTGTTTAATTCATTCAGATTGTTGTTCAATTCATCTAGATTCATGTTCAATTTGTTCAGATTTTTGTTCAATCCATTTAGATTGCTTCACTTAGATTTTTGTTCAATTCATTCAGATTGTTGCTCAATTGATTTAGGTTGATGTTAAATTCATTGAGTTTTCTGTTCAAACCGTCATCCTACTGTTCAATCATAGGCTTGACAAAATAATTAGCCATAACCTACTAAACCATTCCTCGTTAAGTTGATTGAATTCAGAAGGCTGGATAATCCTTTCTCATAAACAACATAGAGTATCTATCAGTCGATCTCACTTGCATATATTGTGTCGACACTCTTGAAATAAGAAGACGTACCTTGGGTTAATAATTAAATGAGAAGCACTAGGGTTTCCTATAATAAGCCACCTCCGTGACACCAAAATTTTTGGCGTCATTTCTGGGGAGAGTGTTAAGAGTGATATCCTTTATTCACCTTTCTCCATTGCTATGAAGAATTGGGTATTAAAAATGAGAGGTAAGAACCTGTGTGCCGACAAGAAAAATGCTTTGCTCTCTAGCCCGCTTCTCAGCAAAATTGTTCAAATACCAGTAGAATAAGTTTTCTTGTTTTATGACTGGGAAGAAAAAGATAGAAAAAATGAGAGATCATTTGCAAAAATACTCACAATCCAAAGGACCGGTGATCCTTGGAAGGACAACATATATAGACGAAATCATTGAGAAAGTTGAATCTCAAGCATCCGTAGGACCTAGAATTATTTCCATTCAAAGCCCTATCACGCTTCCTCAAGCTGCAGTCTCACCATCTGTAGCCCATGCCGAGGTTCACGGTGAAACAGAAGGAGTTGAGCGAAGCCTTCAAACTACCAATCATATAGGCACTGACCCTCCGAGAGAGGGAGGTTCTTGCAATTTACAAGAAGGGGAAGGAGAAACTAGCGGCATAATTCAAATAGAAGCTCCAGATCCTAAATCACTTGAAAGAGTGGTTGAGTCAGAGGTACTTAGGATCCAAGATAAGGGAAGCATTGTAAAGCCTCCACCGCATTCGCCTCCTAAAACCCCCCGGATCACTCCTCTAGAAAAATAAATCCCTGAATATTTCTGGCACCTCTTCGACCAAATGGAAAATAATCAAAATCAAAATCAGAGGCAGACATCAACATTGGAATACCCCATGGTTGATCATGCTGCAAACGCCCCTATGAAATCCATTCCCTTGCACAGCATTCCTACCTTCCATGGGTTGACTACGGAAGATCCTGATGCATTCATATTTGAATTTGATGTCTTATGTAGTGGGTATGATTACACCACTGATCCTCAGAAGCTTAAACTATTTCCCTCTACCTTAAAAGGAACATCACTACGCTGGTTCATGGAACTAGGTGGGGGAACCATCAATAATTGGGATGAAATGAAGAACATTTTCCTTAACAAATATCAAGACTATTTCCGAACCTGAGACCTAAAAGATATAATATTTAATATGTATGAAATGTTGGAATATTGTCATTGATGGCAAAGGATGTGGCAAAGGCATGGGAAACAGAAGAACAGCAGAATTGCAGAGATCAATGATCAGCAGCAAAGCTCAGAGGAAGAATACATTTACAGAGATAAGCAATGCATTGAAGGAGAATTAAATCTTGATGGGCTGCAGTCACAAACGACAGAAGAGAATTAACAGGTGATGGGCAAAGCCGTTTTGACAGTGGAACGAAGATATTCTCGTAGATTTAATTTACGAAGGAGCAGAGTCATTCAAGACAGTCATAAAATTGAATTAAATAGGCGGAAGTCCTTTATTTCTGATTTGGCGGGACAAGTGGTCCCCACCACTTAAGCTCTAAATCGGAATCGCAAGTTATTTTGATGAAGTAGTGTCTTGTTGATATGGAGTCCTGCGATGCGATGCGATCCAATCGCAATCGCAAATTGCAATGTAAATGATACATAAAAATGTCTTGTGGATGTGGCAGTGTTCCATAGTGGAACGGTTGTACACAATACAACCAAATGTTACATTATAAATCGCCCCCACCAACAGCCGAGGCCCGTGGGTCCACTTGACCACGTGGCAATGTTTTAATGGAATCGCACGTCTTGAATCGCAAGGTTCAATCGGCAGAGTTTTGTTATGTGCTCTGATCAAAGGCCGGACCCGATCGAGTTATATGCCTCAGTTTATTGCAAATCGCATCCGAGTTCCCAATCGCAATCGGAAGCGCTTAAGTGTTGGGTCCGATTGCATATTGAAATTGGTGGACCCGATGGTGTTATATGATGAAATTAATAGATTCAATCGTGTCCGAGATCTTAATTGCAATCGGAACTTTCCGATTGATCGCATACCTTTTGTAATATTCTGCAATTGAAGTGGCAGACCCGATCCGATTATATGCTGGAGTTAATATGTGCCAATCGCATCCATGTCCTGATCGCAATCGGAACTTTTCCATGGTGTGCCCCGATTGAATTTGTTCAAAGGACCCGATTGCGCTATGAGCCATGTTTTATTTGGTCATTGCGTCCAGTTGATCAATCGCAATCGCAAGTTTTGTTTGACACCGCCGATCCACCAACTGCGATGTGGGCCCAAAGTCGAACATTGAATATTATTTGAAGAACCCGAAAGGTTATATGGATTTATATATTACTGATGAGTCAGTGGCACGTTAATGTTTATAATATTATATGGCGGAGATAAAGATTGTGGTTTAAAATTGGTTTGGCTCAATTATTAATACAAAACGATTGATATGTATGGCTGTTCCGCTTGCGGAACTCACCACATCAACAAGACACTTGCATATGGAAAAGCATTGAATATTGTTTATAAAATTCGAAGGGTTAAACTTTGGGTTAAAGGCTTGGTGCACATAGATAATTTGAATTTCCTCGTTTGAATGAAATAAATTAAAAAAAAAAGGAAATTGAAAAGCCCCGGGGACAAACTAAAGGGAATATTGACAAAGGAATACCATTAGCAGTTGAGTGGTTTTAGACTCATGGTATTGAGAAAGGCGAGAACTATATAAAGGGCAAAGATCATTATTGAAAAGGACAGATGTGCGAGAGTCAAGTGTGGAAGAAGAGCGAATTCCTCTAAGGAATATCTGTATGGACAGACGACGTGCTTAACTGATAATTCTGAGTCCATGTTGCACCCATCGAAAGAATGAATCTGGGATTCATTCAATAGAAGAATCAATGAAGAGCTAACGCATATCTTATGAAGATTTTTTTATCTAGAAAGCCAAACAGGATGTCGAATGCATACATTTTCTGAAATCTGGGGTTGTGGCTGTGTGATCCAGTCTGAAAATTGATGAAACGAGGTCCACAGTGGTGCTGAAGGTCGAAGCTTTCAGTCAGGGGGTTGTAGCTCCCTTCCAGAAGAAGTTGGTAAACGAGAGAAGGTTGTAGCCTTCTGCAGGTGGGTGCCTGCGTGCTGGTATGAGTCTGCACCAGCATATATTGTAAGAAGTTTTCTCTATAATAAAATATTGAAGACTGATATTGCAGCAGCGGTGGTTTTCTCCCAAATTGGGTTTCCACCTTAAGTCATGTGTCCATATGTGTAGTTCATGTTTGATGCTTTGTTCTGTTATTACTGTTCATGCCTAATGCTTATCTGATGCAATGCTCTAAGTAAAAGATATAATAAGATAGTTGAACGTACATGATTGGATGTAGTAAGAAAGAAAAATCGTTCAGCTTTAAAATACTGATTCACCCCCCCCTCTCAGTATTTTTTCAACAATTGGTATCAGAGGAGGTCCTTCTGAAAAAGCTTAGCCGCTAGAAGGAAGATCAATCAAAATGAGCAATCAAGATGGAACAGCATCTATCAGGCCTCCTCTCTTCAACGGAAACAACTTAATCTTTTGGAAAACAAGGATGAGGTCCTATCTTCAGTCTCTGGGAGCAGATGTATGGGAAATTGTTGAACAAGGGTATCAATATCCAGCTACAGTGCCAACGGATCCAACTGAAAGAAAGAACTATGAAACAAATGTAAAGGCGGTCAATTCTCTATTGGGAAGTCTCACTGAATCAGAATTTGTCAAAGTCATGAAGCTGAATACTGCAAAGGCAATATGGGACAAAATCATTCTAAGCTATGAAGGTGATGCAAAGGTAAAAAGTGCTAAACTTCAAACTCTCAGAATTCAATATGAGAATCTAAAAATGCTTAATGAAGAAAGCATTGCAAATTTCTTTCTATGTCTTGATGATATTGTAAATCGCATGAGGAATCTGGGAGAAACAATAACTGAATCTACATTGGTTGAGAAAATTTTAAGATCTCTAACAGCAAAATTTGAGTCAAAAGTTTCAGCTCTTGAAGAAAAGTAGGATCTTCAAAATCTTACTGTGGTACAACTTCATGGCATACTAACTGCATATGAAATGAGAAGAGGAGGACCATCTGAAGTCAAAGAAGCAGTCTTTAGAACTTCTACAAAAGGGAAGGAAGTAAAAATAACAGAAGGATCAGGATATGTCTCAGAAGAAGATGAGATAAACTTCGTAAAGAAACTTCAACTTGGCACAGGACGGTTTAGAGGTAAGCTTCCCTTCAAATGCTTTAGTTGTGGAAGAGTTGGTCATTATGCTGCTAAGTGTCCTTACAAAGAAACACCTGCTAAAGGAAACGAAGCAGCAAGAAGAAATAATAACCGGTCTAGCTCTAGAAAAAGTTACTATACTCATGAAGACAGTGATGGGTTATCTGATTGTGAGGAAGAAGGTGAACAAGATCTTAGACTTCTTATGGCTTTCGAAAATGATTCTAAAGAAGAAAAGGATACCTTTATGGATGCTCTAGAAGACAATGATTTTCTTAATGAAAACAATCAACTCAAAATATGCTTAGAGGAAAGTAAAATAATCATAGAGATTCTGAAAAATAAGATTGAAGAAGAGAAAAAGCATAATGAAAAATTAGAATGTGAAGTGGTAAGTCTAAGAAAAGAACTTGAGAAATTAAAGACTCTGAATCTTAGATTTGCTAAAGGATCTGAAACCTTGGATGAAATTATCAAGGTACAACGTTCTCCTTTTATAAAGACAGGTCTTGGATATACCGGAGAAACTTCTCAGGCTTCTGCACCAAACTATCTAAAAGCTGCTACAACTGGTTTGCAACATTTTGCAACTCGGCAAAGGGATAAAGATTCCTCACAGGTAAAGCATGATCAGCTCAAGTCAAGGAACTTCAACTCGAATACTCTTCAAAGGAACACCAACCAGCAGGTAAATTCAAATAGAAGATTTCATGATCGAAGAAATTTCTACTTCAATGGACAATGTTTCTCATGTCACAATTTTGGTCATAAAGCTGTTCAATGTGTTGCATATAAAACTATCATGACAAGAGAACCAAGAAAGAAGAGAATGGACATTGAATCAAAGAAGAACACTTATAACAACTTCTCTCCTCTACAAAATGAAGTTGAATGTGCTTACTGCAATAAATTTGGCCATGAAGAATCCGAATGTAGGAGCAAAGTTCAGCTAAAAGAACATGTCCCTTCAAGCTCGAAAGTATGGAAAAAGAAGGAATTACAGGTTGAAAATTGTGGCCTAGCGTTATTTGCAGAAGATGAAGAAAACCAATGGTACATTGATAGTGGATGCTCAAGACACATGACAGGTGATAAAGAAAAACTTCTTGCATATAATGCTCTAGAAAAGGAAAAGAAGGTTACTTTTGGAAATGATACTCCTGCGGTCATTAAAGGAAAAGGGTATGTTTTTCTAAAAGAAAATGTGAAAGCTAATGAAGTCATGTATGTGGATGGATTAAGGCATAACCTATTAAGTGTAAGTCAAATGTGTGATCAAGGAACTGAAGTTGTCTTTAGTTCAAAAGAATGTGTGGTACGTGATCTTGATACAGGTAAAGCAATTATAAAAGGGAAAAGAACTCCAAACAACCTATATATATTGAAGAACTGCAAAGAACAATGCTATTTGAGTAAATCTTCAGAAAATTGGCTATGGCATAGAAGATTGGGGCATCTGAGCTTCTCTCAACTCAACAAATCAAGCAGACTCAAGGATGTTCGTGATCTTCCCAATATTTCTCTACCTAAAAATATCATATGTAAATCCTGCCAATTCGGTAAGCAAACCAGAGTACAATTTAATGCCAAGGAAGGATCATCAAGTAAGCCTCTTGAACTTATCCATACTGACATATGTGGACCTATGAGAAAAAATTCACCGCGTGGTGAAGAATACTATATCTTATTTATTGATGACTTTTCTAGAATGTGTTGGATTGGGCTGCTTAAACACAAAGATGAAGCATTTGAGAAATTTCAGATCTTCAAAGCACTATTTGAGAATGAATTAGATCTAAAAATCAAGTGTCTCAGATCTGATCGAGGAGGAGAATATACATCAGATGAATTTCTTGAATTTTGTGAACAACATGGCATAAAAAGACAGTTTTCTGTAGCTGGCACTCCACAACAAAATGGTGTTGTAGAAAGAATGAATAGAACAGTTCAACAAATGGCTAGAGCTATGCTGGATGATTCTGGAACACCTGACATATTTTGGGGAGAAGCAGCACATACAGCAGTAAACATTCTCAACAAGGCACATGTTCGTGTAAATAGTGATAAAACTCCATATGAAATTTGGTATGGTAATCCTCCCACTATAAATCATTTTAGAATTTTTGGAAGCAAATTCTTCATCAAGAATAATGATGAAAAACTTGGCAAGTTTGAACCTAGAGCAGATGAAGGGATATTCCTTGGATACTCCTCTAGGAGTAGGGCCTATAAATTTACAATAAAAGACTTCGGAAGATTGTTGAATGTATTGATGTTGTTATTGATGAGTCTTCTGCAGCTCCAAAAGAAGAAAAGCAAACTACAGATGAAGATGATGATGACACATATCCTTCTACATCAAATAGTAATGATACAAATAGTGAACCCGGTGAAGAACCCGAAGATGGTTTGTCTGAAGAGGCTCCCTCCAGATATGTTCAAAAGAATCATCCAGAATCTCAAATTTTGGGAGAAAAGGGATCAGGTGTACAAACAAGAAGAACTCTTATGGGAGCTTCTAGCAATCTGGCATTTCTGTCCACTATTGAACCTCACAGTGTTAGTCAAACAAGCAAAGATGACTGTTGGATTCAAGCCATGAATGAAGAGCTCGATCAAATTGAAAAGAATCACACTTGGGAATTAGTACCAAGACCCCATGACAAAAATGTCATTGGAACTAAATGGATATTCAAAAACAAGTTAAATGAGAATGGGGATGTTATAAGAAATAAAGCTAGACTTGTTTGCAAGGGGTATGCTCAACAAGAAGGTATAGACTTTGAAGAAACTTTTGCTCCTGTAGCCATACTTGAAGCCATAAGAATGTTTCTTGCTTTTTCAAGCTTCCAACAAATCAAAGTTTATCAAATGGATGTTAAATCTTCTTTTCTCAATGGTGATCTAGAAGAAGAAGTCTATATAGAACAACCAGAAGGATTCATTTTGGGAAATGATGAAAAACTTGTTTGTAGACTTAAAAAGGCTCTATATGGTCTCAAACAAGCTCCAAGGGCATGGTACTATCGTCTTGACAAATATCTTCATCAACAAGGATTTTCAAAGGGGTCTGCTGACAGCAACTTATACATAAAAACTGAAAATGAAAAATTATTGATTGTGGTTGTATATGTCGATGATATAATTTTTGGAAGTAATAAAGAGTCTATGAGTCAGAAATTTGCTTCTGATATGCAGCAAGAAATTGAAATGTCTTTACTTGGGGAACTAACAGTTTTTCTCGGCCTGCAAGTGCAACAAGGAACAGATGGTATATTCTTATCACAAGAAAAGTACCTCAAGCAAATCCTGAAGAAGTATGGCATGGAAAATTGCAAACCTGTAAGGACACCAATGATAACTGGATGTAATCTCAGTTCTAATGATGATTCCCCCACCGTAAATCAACCAAAATACAGATCTATGATAGGAAGTCTACTTTATCTCACTGGGACAAGACCAGACATCATGCATGCAGTCGGGATTGTTGGACGATTCTAAGCTAATCCAAAAGAGTCTCATCTTCAGGCTGTGAAAAGAATATTCAAATATCTACAAGGAACTCAAGATTTTGGACTATGGTACCCAAAGAATGCTGAACTTACTCCTCATGCATACACTGATGCAGATTGGGCTGGAAGTATTGATGATCGAAAAAGCACTAGTGGTGGTGCATTCTTTATGGGGCCCCGATTAGTATCTTGGTTCAGCAAGAAGCAAAGCTCCATTGCATTATCTACAGCAGAAGCTGAATATGTGGCTGTAGCATCATGTTGCACTCAACTTCTTTGGATGATGCAAACCCTACAATATTTTCAAATCAAATGTTCACCCCCTATCTCCATTATGTGTGATAATACAAGTGCCATCAGTATCTCAAAGAATCCTGTTATGCATTCCAAAACCAAGCACATTCCCATCAAATATCACTTCTTACGAGAACAAGTGCTTGAGCAAAAGATGAAATTAGAATATGTTTCCTCCAAAGAATAAGTTGCAGATATATTTACCAAACCTCTACCCAGGGAAGCGTTCGAATATCTCAGACTGAAACTGGGAGTAGTCTCTTCCATGCAGAGGTTCAGGTCTACTTAATTACAGAAGCTTAAATTGGTTGTGAGGTGCCATCAGACATCTCTGACTGCACAGGCTCAGGGGGAGCATTGGTCATATGTAAAGGATGAATCATTGGTCATATTATGAAGATGCAACATGATCTCAGGGGGAGCTTGGCTTCTTGATCAAACTCTTTGCCATTGATGTCAAAGGGGGAGGAAAAGCAACAAAGGGAGTCTAAGGTCATCAGAGGAAGAGTATTGCCATCAATTCCAAAGGGGGAGATTGTTGGAATATTGTCATTGATGGAAAAGGATGTGGCAAAGGCATGGGAAACAGAAGAACAGCAGAATTGCAGAGATCAATGATCAGCAAAGCAAAGCTCAGAGGAAGAATACATTTACAGAGACAAGCAGTGCATTGAAGGAGAATTAAATCTTGATGGGCCGCAATCACAAATGACAGAAGAGAATTAACAGGTGATGGGCAGAGCCGTTTTGACAGTGGAACGAAGATATTCTCGTAGATTTAATTTATGGAGGAGCAGATTCATTCAAGACAGTCATAAAATTGAATTAAACAGGCGGAAGTCCTTTATTTCTGATTTGGCGGGACAAGT
Organism: Pinus albicaulis; assembly: GCA_034641835.2. Classification (NCBI taxonomy): domain Eukaryota; kingdom Viridiplantae; phylum Streptophyta; class Pinopsida; order Pinales; family Pinaceae; genus Pinus; species Pinus albicaulis. The sequence continues at coordinate 189,810 of JAXQQM020083412.1, read as the reverse complement.
GGTCCCCACCACTTAAGCTCTAAATCGGAATCGCAAGTTATTTTGGTGAAGTAGTGTCTTGTTGATATGGAGTCCTGCGATGCGATGCGATCCAATCGCAATCGCAAATCGCAATGTAAATGATACATAAAAATGTCTTGTGGATGTGGCAGTGTTCCATAGTGGAACAGTTGTACACAATACAACCAAATGTTACATTATAAATCGCCCCCACCAACAGCCGAGGCCCGTGGGTCCACTTGACCACGTGGCAATGTTTTAATGGAATCGCATGTCTTGAATCGCAAGGTTCAATCGGCGAAGTTTTGTTATGTGCTCCGATCAAAGGCCGGACCCGATCGAGTTATATGCCTCAGTTTATTGCAAATCGCATCCGAGTTCCCAATCGCAATCGGAAGCGCTTAAGTGTTGGGTCCGATTGCATATTGAAATTGGTGGACCCGATGGTGTTATACGATGGAATTAATAGATTCAATCGCGTCCAGGATCTTAATCGCAATCGGAACTTTCTGATTGATCGCATACCTTTTGTAATATGATGCGATTGAAGTGGCGGACCCGATCCGGTTATATACTGGAGTTAATATGTGCCAATCGCATCCATGTCCTGATCGCAATCGGAACTTTTCCATGGTGTGCCCCGATTGCATTTGTTCAAAGGACCCGATTGCGCTATGAGCCATGTTTTATTTGGTCATCACGTCCGGTTGATTAATCGCAATCGCAAGTTTTGTTTGACACCGCCGATCCACCAACTGCGATGTGGGCCCAGAGTCTAAGATTGAATATTATTTGAAGAACCCGAAAGGTTATATGGATTTATATATTACTGATGAGTCAGTGGCACGTTAATGTTTATAATATTATATGGCGGAGACAAAGATTGGGGTTTCAAATTGGATTGGCTCAATTATTAATACAAAACGATTGAGATGTATGGTTGTTCCACTTGCGGAACTCACCACATCAACAAGACACTTGCATATGGAAAAGCATTGAATATTGTTTGTAAAATCCGAAGGGTTAAACTTTGGGTTAAAGGCTTGGCGCACATAGATAATTTGAATTTCCTCGTTTGTATGAAATAAATTTAAAAAAAAAAGGGGAAATTGAAAAGCCCCGGGGACAAACTAAAGGGAATATTGACAAAGGAATACCATTAGCAGTTGAGTGGTTTTAGACTCATGGTATTGAGAAAGGCGATAACTATATAAAGGGAAAGATCATTATTCGAAGGTAATAGATGTGCGAGAGTCAAGCGCGGAAGAAGAGCGAATTCCTCTAAGGAATATCTGTATGGACAGACGACGTGCTTAACTGATAATTATGAGTCCATGTTGCACCCATCGAAAGAATGAATCTGGGATTCATTCAATAGAAGAATCAATGAAGAGCTAACGCATGTCTGATGAAGATTGTTTATCCAGAAAGCCAAACGGGATGTCAAATGCATACATTTTTTGAAATCTGAGGTTGCGGCTGTGTGATCCAGTCTGAAAATTGATGAAATGAGGTCCATAGTGGTGCTGAAGGTCGAAGCTTTCAGTCAGGGGGTTGTAGCTCCCTTCCAGAAGAAGCTGGTAAACGAGAGAAGGTTGTAGCCTTCTGCAGGTGGGTGCCTGCGTGCTGGTATGAGTCTGCACCAGCATATATTGTAAGAAGTTTTCTCTATAATAAAATATTGAAGACTGATATTGCAGCAGCAGTGGTTTTCTCCCAAATTGGGTTTCCACCTTAAATCCTGGTGTCCATATGTGTAGTTCATGTTTGATGCCTTGTTCTACTGTTCATGCTTAATGCTTATCTGATGCAATGCTCTAAGTAAAAAATATAATAAGATAGCTAAACGTACATGATTGGATGCAGTAAGAAAGAAAAATTGTTCAGCTTTAAAATACTGATTCACCCCCCCTCTCAGTATTTTTCCCAACATGAAAAATACAATGAAACATTAGAAGAGTACGTAGAAATATTTCAATACAATTTACAAAGGTCCCCATATACCACACTATCCAAGGACATTTTAAAATCCATAATTCTTAAAGGAATCAAGGAAGAATGGGGTGAAATTCTTAACATAATGGGGAAAGGAGATATTTACTAGGAAGAATATGACGAGATTATTTCACTATGTATTAGATGCTCTCGGGGTAGTGCACACAATAGGACAATTGGGCGTGATTCTATGAAAAATGATCTTAAGCAGTCCAATGGCAACGTAACCAGAGCAGAATTTCGAAATCTGTTAGAAAATTTTGAAACTAACATCTTGGGTACCTTGACAACACAGCTTGACGTTTTACAAGCCAAGCATAAACAAGCTATAGTAGAACAAAACCTGGCCATATTTTTCCGACGATGTCGAAAGAAGCTCAGCTAGAGGGAATGTCCTTTAGACATGGTTCAAACTTGTGCCATCTGCACTAAGGATCATACCATGGATTAATGTCCTTCACTTCCCGGGCTGAAAGCAGTTTAGAAGGAAGAAAAGGAAGAGACTAAACCAGTCTATTTAACGAATCAACATCACCAATGGCAAGCACAACCAGGTATTCCACAAGACCTACCTCAGTTCTTTTCTTCTCCGTAGTTTAACCAGAAAAACCCTGCAACAGCTTGGCAGACTCAAAAACCTTTTTCTACTTGGAAAAACCAGTCGTTTCCTATGCCACCCTGGCCTACACAACCTTCATCAGGGAATAATTGGCCAAAATTTCCTTGTTCTCCCCCTTATTGGAAAAATATTCCATATCAAGCCCAGTGGCCAAACCCTCCTCCTCAAAACACTAATTGGAAATGGCAACGACCCTTGGGAATGACCAACCTACCAATGGGGGCGGGAACTAAAAATCAACCTACGCTACTAGCTCCATACCCAGTTCAGCATAACTTGCAGACTGTCATACGCCCCCAATTACCAACCCAACCCAATCCTAATCCCAATAACAGACCGATTTAATTAATCCAGATCATAGAAAATCCAAATTTCGGCATTGAACAGAAACAGTGCAACGAACTAAGGTTGAGATCAGGACTTACTATATTACATATAGAAGCAACGACTCCACCTCAGTCCCGAATTGAGACTTCAACTGAACCTAACCAGGAAAATATAACAGAGAAAGAGATAGGCAATGATAAATAAATTATTGACCAACAGGGACCTGAAGAGCTTAGGATGTCTCCATCCCCATTCCCTAAAAGGCTAACTCTGCCCATACCGATAACCTCTCCATACTTTGAAATCTTGGGGGAATTGAGAAACATATGTATAAAAATTCCTCTCCTCCAGGCCATCCAAGACATTCCCATCTATGCAGGGACAATTAAAGAACTATGTGGAAAAAATAAAGTAAACAAAACAAAGGTTACGCCCACTGTTCATGTGGTAGGGGCGCTATTTGATTTGTTACTGGGTAAGGAACCACCCGTGAAATATGAAGACCCAAGAAATTCCATTGTGACCTCTGGCCACTCATTTCCAAACACATTGGTCGACCTAGGAGCAGCCATTAACATCCTAAATACAGGGGCCTACGAAAAATTGGGCATATCAGCTTTAGAACCTACGGCTACACTACTAGAACTGGCTGACAGGTCTGTTATCAGACTAGAAGGAATAGTGCAGGACATCCTAGTCTCTGTGGACTCATGGGAATATCTAGCTAATTTTTTAGTTATTAATCCAAAGAACAGGATGGACGGGCATCCATTGATTCTTGGGTGACCTTGGCTGGCCACAACAGATGCTTACATAGGCTACCGAATAGGTAGCATGACTATCACTAGAGGAGAATCTATAAAAAATATCATCATTTATCTGCCTTCCAAACCAAGCTTACCCACAGTAAAAATTCACAAACACACATGTACATACTGGGAGAAAAACATTTGTTCACCCCTAACACTAGTAGAAGCTCTTGAATTTAAGGATCAAACTTAAGACGACATAATCAATAATTTTATGAGTCAGCCACCCACATCTGGAAATTTAAAATGTCAAATGTTGAAAACATTCCTTTAAAATGAATATTAAGAGGATCCTGTGACAAACCTTGAGGATCAGCATATTCCCACAACCATTGTACGTAACAGAATACCTATTGAGATTGAGCTAGGAAAGGTTATGAATATTAATGGAAATTTGGATGATGACCAAAAACAACATCTCATAAAATTCCTTCGAAATTATGAAGGGGAATTTTCTTGGGATTACCTAGACATGAAGGGTTTATACCCTCAGCTATGCACTCATCACATTTATGCCGATAAGGAAACCTGCCCCATTAGGCAACCCCAACGATGGCTAAACCCACACTTAAAAGAGATTATAAAAGAGGAACTGCAAAATCTATTATATGTGAATTTTATTTACCCTATTTCAGACAGCAAATGGGTCTCCCCTCTGGTAGTCGTCCCTAAAAAGAATGGGAAATGGAGAATCTGCGTAGATTACAAAGAATTGAATAAAGCAACACAGAAAGACCATTTCCCCCTTCCCTTCATTGACCAAGTCCTTGACACATTAGCAGGGAAACGGTTCTTTTCCTTCCTTGAAGGGTTCAGTGGTTACAATAAAATCCAAATAGCTCCCGAAGATTAGGATAAGACAACCTTTACCTGCTCATGGGGTACTTTTTCTTACAGAGTTCTACCATTTGGGTTATGTAATGCCCCAGCAACATTTCAGAGAGCCATAATTAGCATTTTTTCTGACTTAATAAATGAAGGCCTAGAAATCTATATGGATGACTTCACACCATATGGAGAGGACTTTGATCAAGCTCTAGAAACGCTAGAAAAAGTGTTAGAACGATGTATTGCTACTAGGTTATGTCTAACAAATGAAAAATGTCACATGATGATGAATGAGGGAGTGATCCCAGGTCACTACATTTTTTCATCTGGAATACAGGTAGATCCGGCTAAGATAGAGGTAATCCTTCTATTAGCCACACCATGTACACAGACAAAGGTACATAGTTTTCTGGGATATGCAAGATATTAAGGAAGATTTATAAATAATTTCTCACAAACAACCGCACCTTTGTATGCATTAACTGGAAATGTTGAATTCCATTGGACTGACAAATGTGACACCGCTTTTGCAGATTTTAAGAAACTGGTCTCGACAGCACCGATTCTGCGAGGACCTAACTGGAAAATACCTTTTCACATCTCTTCACATGCATCCGATACAACAATAGGATTAGTCCTTACCCAAGAAGAAGACCGAAAACCTTATGCCATTTATTATATCAACAAAAACCTCACTCCTGCCGAATTAAATTATACCGTGACCGAAAAGGAGTTCCTAGCTGTCATTTATGATATTAATAAATTTAGGCACTATATAACTGGTTATCAAGTATTCCTGTATACTGATCACTCTGTGATTAGATATTTAGCCAATAAACCAATCACGAATGGGAGAGTAACTCGTTGGTTTCTTTTGTTGCAGGAATTCGATATAACAATCAAAGATCATCCAGGAAAATAAACATAGTCGCAGACTTCCTATCTAGGGTTCCAAATTCAGATGACACCATAACAATTGATGATCAGTTCCCTGATGAACATCTGTTTGTTGTAGCATTAAAAACACCATGGTATGCAGACGTGGAAAATTACCTGGCAGTAGGGAAGCTGCCCAGACACTTAACATCAGAAAATGATTGTACAACGCGGCGCAATATTCTCTTGGATTGGTGGGTACCTCTTCCATACAGGGACCTACATGCACATACGCAGATGCATAAGAGAAGATGAAATCTATGACATCGTACGAGCTTGTCACGATGAACCTTGTGGCGGCCATTTCACGGAACGCATAATAGGGCATAAAGTGTTACGATTTTCAAAGACACAAAAAAATATGTCCAAGCTTGTGATAGCTGCTAGAGAATGGGCCACCCAGGCCAAGTTGATGAAATGCCGCTACAACCACAATTGGTGGTATAACCATTCGAACAATAGGCGCTAGTTTTCATTGGACCATTCAACCCGCCATCAAACCAAAAATTCTACATATTGGTTGCCACAGATTATGTAACCAAATGGATAGAATCAATGTCCTTGTCAAGAGCCACGGAAAAATCGGTGATTAATTTTCTTTTCGAGCTATTCGTGTGATACAGTCTACCACGAGAAGTGATAACCGATGGAGGGGCACAATTCATAGGTAATAAAATTATAGCCACCGTAAGAAATCACCATATCATCCATAGAGTTACGTCTCCTTACCACCCACAGGAAAATGGGCAAGTCAAAAGCACCAATAAAGTCCTGGAGGAAATCCTTACCAGAACGGTACCAGCACATTACCGGGACTAGGCCACTAGACTCCAGAAACCTTATGGGCTTATCATACAACCTGGAGAAACACCACTGGATATTCACCATATCAACTAGTATTTGGGAGAGAACCTATCTTCCCTATTGAATTTGAAATCAAAACTCTAAGAACAACCCAAGAAGTGGGGTTGGACTTAACAGAAGCTCAAGCTAGAAGGCTTCAACAAAAAAATGAACTAGACGAAATACGACTACTAGCCCTGCAATGCACAACGATCATCCAACAACAATGAGATAAGTGGCATGACAACCTTATCAAGAAGAAAGTATTTAAAAAATGAGATTGGGCACTCCTCTATGACTCCAGATTCCAGGATTTTCCAGGAAAACTACAAACAAGGTGGCTCGGTCCATATGAGATTCAGGAGGTACACAGCAATGACACACTCACCTTGACCACCATAGATGGGTATGGTTCAACATTTCGAGTTAACGAACACAGAGTATGCCTCTATCACAAACCTCTCACGAAAGAATATTTTTACCAACAAGTACGAAACGATCCCACCATCCAAGTTGTGGCACAAGGGGGTGACAACCCCAAAAACTCAAGTACATGAGAGGTTTGCTAGCATCATTTGTAAATAATGTATATAAATGTATTATTTTTTTGTACATTCTTCATACTTGAAATTTTTTCTCTCATCCTCTTGTGAATTGCATTCTTATTTTTGTTGTTCAATCCTTGAATGACTATTGTTCAATTCTCGAAAGACTGTTGTTCCATCAGATTGAGCAGCCGTGTTTAGGTGTTCTTATTTTTCTTGCTGTTCAATTCTTGAATGTGTTAGGTCCCTATATTACTAGTATAGTCCCTTATTGTTGTTAGTGTCACCCCCTTATTGTGATTATTGTATCCCTGTAACCCCCATATTGTTATTATTGTGCCCTTAAATTATTATTGTTAGGTCAGCTAGGATTACATTATGGCCCCACTAAGATTACATTGTGGCCCCATGGACTCCTACATATAGAAAGGAGGTTTTGTAATTTGTATCATCCAAGAATTTTTCATTCATGTAATGTATTGGAGGTTCCCCCCTCGAAGTGTCTTATTTCTAAGGCATTGATATCTCTTTTATTCTATTTTTGGAGCTAGTTTCACAACATTTGGTATCAGAGCTTTGGATTCTAGGGTTTCGCTGCTCCAAACAGGTCATCGTGGAATTTTCGCTATAAAATTTTTTCTATGAAGGTTCAAAAGCTGAAATTTTTAGAGTGCAAATCTGAAATCTTGAGGAACATCTTCACAAACTTTCAGAGCTTGGTTCGCAATGTTTTTAGAGATATGATTTTTTGAAGTTAGGGCTTTTTGCAGGCTCCTAAATTTCACTTAAAAAGGTCATCGCGGAATTTTTGCTATAAATTTTTTTCTACGAAGGTTCAAAAGCTGAAATGGTTAGAGAGTGCAGCCAAAATCCTGAGGAACATCGTCACAAAATTTTAGAGCTTGGTTCATAATATTTTCAGAGATATGATCTGTGGAAGTTAGGTCTTTTTCAGGCTCCCAAATTTCATCTCAAAGAAGTGATTGTAGGAAAATCTTCATAACTCTCTCTCTGAGCATAGGATTGGAATTATATAAAAAGTGACTGGAAGTACATGGACTATAGTTTCTTGTCTATAAATTTTAGAGCCAAAGGAGAAAACAGTGACATGTGGCAAGTCGTACAAGTTTTCTCTACTGAACCAGTCCATAATTAGGTCATTGTGGGAGATTGGACATAACATTGCCTTGAAGAATCCAAATCAAGTCAAACCTGTGGCATTTGAAAGAAGCTTCAGAGGAATAATACAGGGATGAATTTCAAATATTGATGATTTTCAAGTATAGAGATAAGTCAATTTCAATATCGAGCTCCTCAAAAGCAAGTAAAAGGTGTGTATTTTGTTTTTTACGAATTGCATAGTTCTTGTTTGAAGAATCAAGTTGAATTGATTCCAAGGGCATATTGTAGAATATATTTCAGTATTGGGTTAAAAAATTCCTCCTAAAAAGAAATCAACACCCATTAAGCCTTTAGAAGGCTCTACTAGGACTCATGAAGGCAAATAATGGCAACATGACATATCAAATTTACAAGAGCAAGTGAAACAAATTTCGCTCTCGCAAAGAGCAACAAAAAATGACATGGAAGTTTTGAAGAAAGGCGTGGAAACTAAGATGGATGGTTTGAAGAAAGGTGTGGAATATAATATGGGTGGTTTGAAGAATGACATGGAAGCTAAGATAGATGGCATGGAAGCTGGCATGGAATCTAAGATGGATGACATCGAAGCTAAGATTGATGAAAAAATGGAAAACGTGATGAATGATCTAAAAGCAGACATGGAAGGTTTGAAAAAGTTGATACAACAAATGTTTCCTAATGGTGAAAATATAGTAGAGGAAACTCATGATGAGAACAAAATAAATGTTAATCGTGATTTCATAAACTCTAATGTTGGCGTGAAGAACCACCATATTCCAAAAATGGATATGAGGAAGTTTGATGGAAAGGATCCTGTAACATGGATACTACAGATGGAGCAATATTTTGATCTCCATAATGTGCAAAACACACAAAGGTACGCATTGCAACTTTACATTTAGAACAAAATACATTTGTATGGTATCGATGGCTTTTCTCCCGTAAAAAAATTGTCACTTGGTCAATTTTTACGGAGGAAATGATAGCACAATATGAGGATACAAAGAGCAACACCTTCTTTAGCCAATTGATAAATCTCAAACAAAAGGGTTTAGTGGGGGAGCACATTGAGGACTTCCAAAAATTGAATATAAGGGTAACTGATATTCCAAAGGAACACAATATTGATCTCTTCATAGGTACTTTAAAGGATAACATCCAACATGAAGTTCGCGTTTTGGAACCTGATTCATTGGAGAAGGCATTCAGGTTGGCAAAAAAAATTGAATGTAAAATTATGGCGACAAGGAAGCCTACCACTCACTTCTATAAAGAAGGAAGTGTTGCTACGCCTAGATTTCCACAACCTACAAGGTTGGCACCACAACAATTGGAAGAAAAAAGAGCAAAAGGGCTTTGCTACAGTTGTGATAGAAAATACACTAAAGGTCATAAGTGTGTTGAGAAGAAATTATTTTACATAGATTGTGAAGAGGAAGAAGAAAATGAACAAGAAGAGGATATACACCAGGAACCAACCCAAGAATATCAATAAATGAGTCCGACCATATTGTGTAATGCATTGGCAGGAATTACCACTCCTCAAACTCTCAATATAGAAGGACATATCAAGAAGAAAAAGTTAATAGTGTTGATTGATTCAGGTAGTACCCATAATTTTATTCATTGTAAGGTAGCCAAGGAATTGAATTGTTTCCTATACCCAGCACCAGAATGTCAAGTGATGGTTGCAAATGGAGGAACTATAAATTTCTCTAGAAAATGTCATAATATGAAGCTAACCATGGGGGAATATGTATTTAATAGTCCAATGATTTCCATTCCTATGGAAGGTGTTGATGTTGTACTAGGAGTACAATGGTTACAATCTTTGGGGATGGTAGCTTTTAATTTTGAAGAAATTTTCTTGAAATTTTTTTCAGAAGGAAAGGAAGTCGAATTACGGGGTATTACAAGCAAGTCGGGAAAGATAATAAGCTCTAATGTCATGAAAAAACTTCTAAATAAAGATAATAAGCTCTAATGTCATGACAAAGCTTCTAAAGAAAGAACAACGAGGTGTAATTGCACAATTATGCTCACTAGAAGTTCCAACATCAAAATAATCTATTTTTGCAGATCTCAAAAAATTCTTGGACAATCATTCCAAGGTTTTTGAAACTCCCAAAGGACTCCCACCTATTCATGATCATGATCATGCTATTCATTTCATTCCAGGAATTGTTCCTCCAAACGTCAGGCCTTATAGATATCCTTATGTCCAAAAGAGTGAAATTGAACGTATGATTGCATAAATGTTGGAGGCTAGTATAATTCAATCTAGTCAAATTTCTTGCTCTACTCCTATAGTATTGGTACACAAGAAGGATGGATCATGGCGAATGTGTCCAGATTATAGGGAGATCAATAAGCTCACCATTAAAGATAAATTTCCCATTCCTGTGATTGATGAATTATTGGATGAATTACATGGAGAAATTTATTTTACCAAGTTGAATCTTCGTTTAGGATATCATCAAATTAGAATGAAGACTGAAGATATTCTGAAAAAATCATTTCGAACTCATGAGGGTCATTATGAATTTTTGGTCATGCCTTTTGGCCTTACCAATGCACCTTCTACATTTCAAGGCTTGATGAATTCCATTTTCAAACCCTTCCTTAGAAAATTTGTGCTAGTATTTTTTGATAATATACTAATCTACAATAGGTCTTGGAAGGATCAGGTTCGACATGTTGACAGGGTGCTCAAACTATTGCAAGAGAAACAATTATATGCAAAAACATCCAAATGTTTCTTTGGAGTACAAGAGGTGGAATATCTAGGTCATATTGTATCTCAAGAGGGTGTTAAGGTAGACCCTAACAAAATGAAAGCCATTAAGGAATGGAAAGTCCCCACAACCATAAAGAAGTTGTGAGGATTTCTCGAGTTAACAGGGTATTATCGCAAGTTTGTTAAGAATTATGGGAGAATAGCAGCACCTCTAACAACATTATTGAAGAAAGATGGATTTTCATGGACTCTTCAAGCAACTAAGGCCTTTGAACATCTTAAACAGTCAATGTGACTAGCATCGGTCTTAGCTATTCCAAACTTCACAAAAACGTTTATTGTGGAATGTGATGCCTCAGGAAATGGAATTGGTTTTTTTTTAATGCAAGAAGGAAGACCCATTGCTTTTGAAAGTCTTCCAATCAAAGGAAAGTATTTACAAAAAGCTATTTATGAGAAATATATGTTAGCAATACTACATGCACTAAATAAATGGCGAACTTACCTAATGGGAAGACACTTCAAGGTAAAAACTTATCATGATAGTCTTAAACACTTTTTGGAACAAAGAATATCTTCAGAAGAGCAGCAAAAATGGGTCACAAAGATGTTGGGTTATGACTTTGAAATAATCTACAAAAAAGGGAAGCTAAATGTTGTTGCAGATGCACTCTCAAGAAAGAATGAAGAGGTGGAAGAATTTCTTTGTGCCATTTCTATTATCCAACCAGATTGGATAACCGAAGTAAGGGATGAATGGAAGAAGGACAAAGAAGTGTGGACACTCATTCAAAAGTTGTAGCAATATCCTAGTACATCTAAAACATTTAGTTGAAAAAATGAATCCTTATGGTACAAATATTGCTTATATCTTTGTAAGAATTCCCAACTAAAACAAAAGATTCTTTTGGAATTACACACTTCTCCTTTAGGAGGACACTCAGGATTTTTAAAAACTTACCACAGGGTGAAGAAATAATTTTTTTGGGATGGCCTTAAATCTGATATTCGAAAGTTTGTGGCGGAATGTTTGATTTTCCAGCAGAATAAAGTTGAGACAATTAAGACCCCGGGTCTTCTACAACCTTTATCCATTCCAACTCAATCTTGGGAGGAGATTTCAATGGATTTTATCACAGGTTTACCTAAGTCCGAAGGAAAGAATGTCATCATGGTGGTAGTTGATAGACTTACCAAGTATGCACACTTTTGTGCATTGTCTCATCCATTTAAAGAAAGTACAGTTGCTACTACATTTATGGACACAATTCAAAAGCTACATGGAAACCCAAGGGTTATTGTGAGTGACAAAGATCCCATTTTTACTGGAAATTTTTGGACAGAGTTATTTTCCTTTTTGGGTACTCAATTAGCTCATAGATCATCCTATCATCCTCAATCTGATGGTCAAACTGAGATAGTAAATAAATGTTTGGAAGGATATCTTCGTTTTTTTGTATCTGATAAACAAACACAATGGGTCAAGTGGTTACCTCTCGCTGAATGGTGGTATAACACTTCCTTCCATACTGCAGAAAAAAAGACCCCATTTATGGCACTTTATGGATATCATCCACCATCCATCACATCATCTTTAAGGGAAAATTCGAAGGTTCAAGCAGTGGAAGATCACATCGAGCATCAGCAAGAAGTTCTCCAACTCTTAAAGGATAACCTGAATTTGGCACAAAATCGAATGAAACAACAGGCAGATCAACATCGCAGTGAGAGAAGTTTTGATGTAGGAGATTGGGTATTTTTACGGTTACAACCATACAAACAAATGTCCCTCAAGCAAGCTAAGAAGGATAATAAATTATCGCCAAAGTACTATGGTCCTTACAAGGTGTTGCAAAAGATTGGTACTATGGCATACAAATTGGAGCTTCCTGCTTCTTCGCGAGTGCATCCAGTTTTCCATGTTTCATGCTTAAAGAAGTTTATAGGTGAAAATCTTCCAGTTCAAACAATATTGCCAGAACTTGATGAGGAAGGAAAAATCATATTGGAACCTGAAGTGGTCATGGAAACAAGAAGTCGACATCTACGGAATCGATCAATTTCAGAGTATCTCATCAAGTGGAAGAACTTACCCACTGAAGATTCTACATGGGAGGATGAGAATTTTATACGGAAGCACCCGGAGCTACTCAAGCATTGAGGACAACACTTTTTTGAAGGAGAGGGGCATGTTAGGTCCCTATATTACTAGTATAGTCCCTTATTGTTGTTAGTGTAACCCCCTTATTGTTATTATTGTATGCCTGTAACCCCCATATTGTTATTATTGTGCCCTTAAATTATTAATGTTAGGTCGGCTAGGATTACGTTATGGCCCCACTAAGATTACATTGTGGCCCCATGGACTCCTATATATAGAAAGGAGGTTTTGTAATTTGTATCATCCAAGAATTTTTCATTCATGTAAAGTATTAGAGATTTCCCCCTCGAAGTGGCTTATTTCTAAGGCGTTGATATCTCTTTTCTTCTATTTTTGGAGCTGGTTTCATAACAGAATGGTTGCTATTCCATTGGATTGAACAACCATGTTTTGGTGTTCTTATTTTTCTTGATGTTAAAACCTTGAACGACTGTTGTTCCATTGAACAACCGCATTTTTGAATTCTTATTTTTCTTAATGTTAAAACCTTGAATGGTTGTTGTTTAATACTTGAACGGTTGTTGTTCAATCAGATTGAATAGCCACATTTTTACATTCTCATTTTTCCTGTTGTTCAAACCTTGAATGGCTGCTATTCAATTATTGAACAACTGTTGTTTCATCGGATTAAACAATTGCATTTTTGCATTCTTATTATTCTCGTTGTTCAATATTTGAATGGCTGTTGTTCAATATCTAAACGGTTGTTGTTCAATCGGATTGAATAGCCATGATTTTGTGTATTTATTCTTCTCGATGTTCAATACTTGAATGACTGTTGTTCAATATATGAACGGTTTATGTTCAATCAGATTGAACAGCCATGATTTTGAGTTTTTATTCTTCTTGTTGTTCAATACTTGAACAGATACTTTTCAATATCTAAATGGTTGTTGTTCAATCGGATTGAACAACCATGATTTTGAGTTTTTATTCTTCTCATTGTTCAATATCTGAATGGTTGTTGTTCAATATCTAAACGGCTGTTGTTCAATCGAATTGAACAACCATGATTTTGTGTTTTTATTCTTCTTGTTGTATAATACTTGAACGTCTACTATTCAATATCTGAACGGTTGTTGTTCAATTGGATTGAACAGCCATGATTTTTAGTTTTTATTCTTCTCGTTGTTCAATACTTGAATGACTATTGTTCAATATTTGAACGGTTTTTGTTCAATTGGATTGAACAGGCATGATTTTTTTTTATTCTTCTCATTTTTCAATACTTGAATGGATGTTATTCAATATCTGAATGGTTTTTGTTCAATTGGATTGAACAGACATGATTTTGAGTTTTTACTCTTCGCGTTGTTCAATACCTGAACGCCTGTTGTTCAATATCTGAACAGCTATTTTTCCATCGGATTGAACAACCAAGTTTTGCGTTTTATTTCTCCCTGTAGTTCAAATTGAATAACCTTACTTTTTTCATCCCATTGTCCCCTTTATCCAGCTAAAAGCATCTCTAAGCAGGGAATGGTAGTTGAAGAAGAAAGGGAAACGGTAAAATTACCAATATGATGACTCCATGGCATTATAATCCTTAAACAAGAAGCTGACATTGTGCATACATGAAGTGAAAGGCTAATTAATCCCCAGTTCAAATATGTTATCATAAAATACATGACCTTATCATGGTATATCTTTCTGCACTATTCGAGTAATATTTTATTCCAATATAAAGGAATGGAAATAAAGGGTATTAATTATATTGGCATTCTCTCACTTCTTTCACCATCCCTAACTCTGAAGGAGTTAATGAGCCTCCCTCCATGTATAAAGAGCAACTATTATGTGTTCATGCAAATTTTTAAAAGAATAGGGGGTCTCATCACGAGCCATCCTACCATGATCATAGGGATTTAACAAGTGACATGCCCACAATGGCTACCACACCAGGGTAATGACCTTCTCATCTACTTGAAGGACAGGAGGTCTCATCATGAGCCGGCCTGATCACTCTATTACAATCCTAGTGAATGGCATTGTGACTATCTGGCTATCATACCAGCACAATGACCTCCTTATAAATCGAGATTCTATGATTCAAAAAGAAGTATTGTGCTTACATGCAAATTTTCAAGAGAGGATAGGGGGTCTCATCACGAGCTAGCCTACCATGTTCATAAGAGCTTAGCAAGTGACATGCCCACAATGGCCACCACACCAGGGTAATGACCTTCTTAACTGCTTGAAGGAGAAGAGGTCTCATCACGAGCCAGCCTGATCACTTTGCTACAACTCTGGTGAGTGGCACTATGGTTATCTGGCTATCATCCCAGCATGGTGATCTCTCCACAAAATGGGAAGAATAACTATTTTTACATAAGGATCCGGCTCATTCTTTCGGGTTAAAATAGCAAACCTGTCGAGGCTATGAATGCCTGCTGGCAGCAATGGCTTTGCTTATGGTATGTAAGTATGCTTCATCAATATCCAATTACTTTTATATACACCTTATCTTCCATTCTTCTTCCATAAGCTATTACTCGAATTAGTGATAATTATAACCTACCACATGAATAACTAACAGAGATATGCTTACATATTTGAATCCCGAGATGAAAGCACCAATCATTACTTGACTCAGTCTTGCTTCTGTCATAATTTTTCATTAAAGAAGGACATCATATCATAATAATGGTTATACTATTCCCTTTCCCTTTTTGGTCACTTTTGCATAAGATGCAATTATGAAAAAAATTCCAAAACTGACCTTTACACTGCATATGCTAGTAATTACTCAACCACCTAAAGCTCGAAAGCCACAACCTACTCCTTCACGTACAGGTCATTATTACCAGATGCTAACATTCCCCTGTCTGCATTCATGATTGGCCAAATCTCTCCTGTACTTGAGGGTGTGGGTGCTGTTTCTTCAATGGAGGGGGTGTAAAATTGATCTTAAATTGGAAAGAATGCGAAATCTTGGCACAAATCCCGTTAGACACATCGATAAGACCAGAGGAAGACTACAATTAAGGCATGAAGTTACCTGCGCAGAACCAAAATTTATCTTTTGCTTGCATATAGCATTTAGTCGAAACAATAGAGCCAGGGAAGAATACAATCAGAGGAAGCAAGCATATCAGCTATGGGAGGAAATTCCCTTCGAAACGAGCCTGTAAACTTTCCAATTTTGGATACAGCTAGTGCCATCCTCCAGCAAGCCGGGTGGCTGACATATGTACACCGATTACAGGGATTTGATATAGAAATTGCAATTGAGTTTCTGTAAAATCTGCAAGAAGGTCAAACCAGAATCAAAAGTTGAATTATACCAGTCACAGAGGAAATTATTGCTGGAGTCTCCAGAATACTAGCAGAAGGAGAAAGATGGACAGAGAAACATCTCCTCCTCCGAGAGGCAGTAGCAGCATATCAGGATCTGGAGGAGCCATTGGAGTGAAAAGGGAGAGGGATTAACCCTACATCTCTACACCAGCCATGGCAGGAACTGACGACATTCATCCAAAATTTCATTACATGTGACAGACGTCAAGCCGTGTTAAAACCTCGTTAGCTCAAACTCTTAGTTTTACTTAAGCAAAAGATTTCAGTTAATCTACCTGCTTTCTTAAATTCCATATTACATGATACTGTTGTTCGATTAAGAAAAGCAAAAAATCCTCAAGAAGTAGTCAGTCACCACGGGTTAATTAAATTATTCATCATTCATGAACTGGATAAGTAGAAGATAGCCTAGGACAATTTTGTCAACCTTGATGCACAGGAACCAGAAATAAACCCTGACAAAACTGAAATTGAGCCCCTAAGGGTAAATACACCAAAAAGAAAAAGGACCCGAACTGCAACCTTTGAACCAAGCAGGAAAAAATGGTCCAAAACACTGCAAGGAACCTCGAACCTCATAGAAGAGGCAGTTCCATCCCACCCTCAAAACGTACCCTTACAAGACTTCAAGGAAGAAATGGCTCGAGTCCTAGGATAATTGAGGACAGACTACGAATCTAGAAACCCATCGGGAGCAGAAGAACAAGAGGAGCCCATAGATAATTCCACCACTGCTAGCAGTTTTGGTCACACTGAAGTCCTACCTGACCAAGAGGAACTACAGGATGATGAGACTCTGTCCCCTCTTAGGAATTATGAGGTGTATAGCGAAGGACAGGTAGAGGAAAGAATGGAATCAGAAAATTAGTCTAGTGACACTGTCCCTGTAGAGAAAAGCACAAGCACAGAAACAGTCCCTTTGACACTAGGAGGCAGCACTGCTCCACCCAGTCAGGATCCTCATACAGAAGTAAATTCTAAAGATAAAATAAGAAACACCATCACAGGCAACCCTGTGGCTGGCAACACCATTCCTAGAAATGGGAATACCGCTCCTCCACCACCTGCCGAAATTAGGATAGGTGAAAATTCAGATGAAAATAAAATTAGGAAACTAAGAAGGGCCTGCAGAAGATTGAAGAAAATGGTGAAATATATTAGGAAACAACTGAAGGAGGAGAGAAGGGCCCGAAAGCCAAAGAAATAAACCACCACTGTAGGAAGTCAAACAGAATTAGTCACCAACTTGATAAAAATTGTTGAAGCCGAGATTCAGACAGACTTAGCTGACATCGTTGAGGCTAGAATGTAAACCGAATTGGTAGACACTACAGAGGCTGAGGTACAAACCAATTTAATCGATACAGCTGAAACTGGAATACAAACTCACCAAGAAGGTACTACTAAGGCTGAAATTTAGATAGAACTAGAAAATACCATTGAAGCTTCTACACAAACTGAGAAAAAAACTCCAGAAGAGAAGGAGACCCAAACAAAGGAAGCCCCTGCCTATACCCCCCTGGTAGAGAAAACTATTTATGAGAAATTATACAATGAAATCATGCAAGTATATCATGAGCTAGCACAATGTAGGAAGGAGGTGGTGCTAGCACAAGAATACCAAGCACTACTAAAGAAATTCACAGACCTCTCCTTTACAGAAGACAAAACATTTGCCCAACTCAAAGAAGAACAGGCAAAGCTAAAAAGGGCACAAGAGCGGGTGGAGCAAGCCAAGAAACAAACCACCACAATTTTTTCTTTGTATAATGATGCACTATCTTGCAAGGCACCAGCCACCAACTATGCCCTGTTCTTAATAAAACAATATTTACTACTGAAAGTCAAGGCAATCAGGGCAGGAAAGTCTACAACTTTTAGGACTATGAAATAATTTGTCCATTGTTGTAATGAGCAAGATGAAAAATTCCAATGCCTCCTATGTGAACTTTACATGCACAATTTCTTTCTAGAAGAGGACACGAACAACAATCCTAGTCCCTTTATAGGAGATGTCCAACTCCAAGCCTTCCTCTCATTCGCCAAGAACTAGATTAAGTGGGCCAAGGCCTATAACATCTTCCAAAAGAGAGACCATGGCCTAGACTTGTGGGTTATATGGGAACCCACAAAACCCCTACAACTATTTATCCAGCACAAGAACTTCATGCGAAGGCAAGGTGTAAGGACTCGGCTGGGGCCCATCCATAAGGACATCATAGAAAATGGAAAGGAGTAATTTGAAGACATTCGAGACGCAGCCTTGGCAGCAACTAAACAAAGGTGGATGGCCTCAACAAACAACATAAAGAATAGGGAACCATTTGGCTATAGGAATTTCAAGGCTGCTGCCTCTAGATTCCCCTCATATAGTAACCTGGTCTTTAGCATGGGGCCTGCATGGCTAGGCTGTAGGTATAGAAACCCTCTCCTCTAGTATCCCCCTGAGGACTATAATCATAATTATGAGTTACCGGAGGGGCACGCAAGCGCTTCCTTCGCAATAATGAGACAAAAACAGGGTTTTAGAGCATACAAGGAAAAGGTCTACCCTACCTACTCCTTAACACAGTTGCATCTCAACCATTTGTTTGCATGAGGAAATGCAATTAGGTAAGCAGGGGAGTATGTTAGGCTTGAATTGATGTATGTTTTCACCCTATAAGTACTTCAAATTATGTCACAATTTTGGGAATTATTCCTCATCTTAACAGTAAAGAAAGAAAAGATTTATGAAAACTAGACCAATAGGGCTAACGACAAAAGAAATGTTTCTATAATAGAAAATTGACTTATTGTATCTCCGTATGCAGGAAGGAAGAGTATCTGAACCAATGATAAATGGAAGACAACCAACATACGCAAACGTATGGGATCTCAGTAACTCCCAGAAGTCGATAGAAGGAAAAAAGATGGATTCAAGCTCAAGAACTCAAATGACAGCCACGCGTAGCGGGCCGTCATTTGGAAAACACTTCCTCATTGTGTGAAATTGCCTTTAAAAGGACTGGGGACGAACTAGGTAGGGAGTTGAAGTCAAATAGGAATTTTCCCTCTGTAATCAGCACATCAAGGCAGAGCTGTCATATTGTATTCCTATATTATCTTTTGAGTTTTGATGCTTTGAACAATTACCCTTTGCATTTTTCATCGCGTTAGAACTTCTAGTGGTCTAGGCCCAACCCCTGGGAATTTCCGCACGAATTCTGTGCTATGCGTTAGTTAAAGAATCCATGTTCAGTTATCTGATGCGGCTGTAACATACTTTTCTACTAAATAAAGTTACAGTTTTTCTTCCTTCAGAATAGTTTAGCATTTGTATTTCTTGGTTCAGAATAATCACATTTCATATTTTCTGGTTTATAATAATACTTCGTCACCAGTAGATGTTTTCAGTTTCTTCCAATGCCTTTGCAATCGATTTAAAAATCGTAAGATAGTTATTTCTCGATGTTACTTATATTTGCAGATTACATTGTTCTCTCAGCACAGTAAAGCATCCAATTATTGATTAATGTCAATGAGTTAGTTTGCAAAGAGAATTCCATTGCAAAATTATATAAGTGAGTGTTGTTTAATTCATTTAGATTGCTTCATTTAGATTTTTGTTCAATTCATTTAGATTTCTTCATTTCGATTGTTGTTTAATTCATTCAGATTGTTGTTCAATTCATTTAGATTGTTGTTCAATTCGTTCAGATTGCTGTTCAATTCATTTATATTGTTGTTCAATTCATTGAGTTTGTTATTCAAACCGTCAGCCTGTTGTTCAATCATAGGCTTGAAAAAATAATTAGCCATAACCTACCAAACCAGTCGTTGTTAAGTTGATTGAATTCAGAAGGCTAGATAATCCTTTCTCATAAATAGCATAGAGTATCTATCAGTCGATCTCACTTACATATATTGTGTCAACACTCTTGAAATAAGAAGACTTACCTCGGGTTGCTAATTAAATGAGAAGCACTAGGGTTTCCTATAATAAGCCACCTATGTGACACCAACAACTTTCATGAAGGAGTGGCCATCAATGAGGCATATCACAGTTTTAGATGGAGATGCCTTATTTGAAAGAAGTGATTTCATTGGAGGTGGTTTAGGTTTTGCAAGCTCTTGTGTTATAAAAGGAAGGGGATGGAAGCATTAGAAGATTGTTGATGTTATGATATTTTTTTTAGTATATTTTCTGTTTAGACATATCTCATTATATTGATGTTTAGCTGAGAATAATGTTGTTTAGCATTGGGTGTTCCTGGTCAGGAATCCCACCTCTTCCCATTGAGTAGCTCTTGGGAGAGTTTTTTTTTCATTTTCCACTATTTGGCTTAGGTCCAAGCTTCTTCTCTCAACTACAACAGAGATCTTGTTGAGGGTTTGAATATTTTTGCAAGCTGCAACAAGTGGAGATTAGATCTTTCACATCTAGTCCATTTCAGTGCTTCTTTTCAGTGGAGGAGGTTTCTACTTCATTGGGAGGACTGTATTGAAGACTTTTAGCATCATTTTCATATCTTGGTTGTAGGCCAACTGTATTTTGATCCCTACAGCACAGTATAGATCCAGATCTACGTTATTTCTGTAGGTGCAGTTTTAGGGTGGTTCAGCACACCAGTTGGAGAGTGATTTTCTGAGTGTTGAGGATCTGCCCTTCACTTTGGAGATCTTTTGTAGGTGATCATTTCATTGTATATTTCATATCAGATCCACTTTCCAAATTTGACTATTTCCATAGATTTTCAGTCTTAGATCTCAGATCTACATCTTGTACTTGGTGTTTTGCTGAAATCCCCAAGGGGGTTCAATAAAGGAGCCTCTATAGTGTATAGATCTAGTATAGATCTACCTTTTTGTCCACATACTTGCTGTAGATCTGAAGTGTAATCTACAACTATTTCAGAGCCAATAAAATAATGCTATAAGGCATATTCAGTCTTTATACATGGTTGCAACACCTCATTTTGAGGATTTCTTTCATTGGAGACTTGTATTTACTTGTCATGCATCTTATGGGTCACTTTTAACTTATATTTTGCTGCTATAATGTCTCAAGAAAGGTCTCCATTTTGGCCTCCTGCTTGATAAAAGATGAACTGCATTATTTTCCTGCATATTTGCATTGTATTGCTACATTCCCCATTCGAGAACATTACAGTGGTATCAGAGCATCATCTTGGCACAACATGTGCTTTCTAAAAATCCAATATGTATTCTGAAGAAGGAGGGCCTCTCACTGATAGAGGAAGTAGATAACAAGAAAGAAGACATAGAATATTAGATTATACTGATGAGAAATAAGGCAAGGGTAAAACCCCATTATCTAGAAGAATGAAAGGGAAGGAGATCTCAAGACTTCTTCTCCAAAATATGCATGAGCTTAAAAGAGAAATCAAGGGAATGAGGAGGGCAAGACATGAAGATCCCTCAAGAATATTTTCATATGAAGAAAACCCCAGTTCTTCATATGATGTGTGTAAGGACTCAGCCACACAATCAAATCCACGGCGTTATACTATGCCCAGATTTACTGCAAGAGAGATGGAGAAAGAAGATGCACCAAAGGAGGAGACTTTGAGTGATTATCTTCAGGAGTATGAATCTCAATATTGGAGATTCAAGGAGCACTTTAACTTCCAAGATTTTTTCCAACTCAAGGAGGAAAGAATAACCAACAAGCACAATAGAATCAGAAGAGGTAGATTCTTTCTACCAAATTTTGATGGATCCTCCACATGCACAGCCAAGGATTGGATAGATTAGCTAGACTCCTACTTGCATCTACAATCAAGTTTCAGAAAAGGAAGCCCTTAGAATAGCAGCTCTGCATCTTAAAGGTAAAGCTTATGCTTGGTGGTTGTTTGAATCCTTTTCATTAAAGAATGATAATATATCTACTTATGCAAAATTCACTAAGAGATTAGTGAAGATATTTGGTGTAAAACAATCCAAAACATCTTTGATTGAACTAGCAAAGCATGAACATTAAAAACCCTTGCATGAGTTGGAAAGATATGTTATACCAACTCCACTTTAGATTTCTATTGAAGGGGATAAAAACTTGTGTGATACCTTGCCAAGGGAAAGATCTCCATTGTATGAGGAAATTTCTTCTCAAAGGGAAGACATGAAGATTCCTCTTTCAAGGGAAGACCAAGATCTAGGGTCTCTCATTGTTGATGAGGTATTATCAAATATAGATGAGGAGAAAGAGCATGAAGGCAGTAATAGCATTGTCACTTCAAAAGAAGGACCATCACCACATGGGGATGGGTATGAAGTTATTTCTTCAAGAGGAGGTGCTTTTGCATCTTTGCAAAGGGTTCCCAAGGAGCATCATGTGACAGTAATATTGGGCAGTAACACCTTGATCCAAGGAGGAGAAAGGATGGATCAACATCTAAGGATGAGGAGCATGATCCCTTGCTTATTTCAAGGGGTTTATGTTCAGAAGAAGGACACTAATTTATGCAGCAAAGGGAGGGACACATCAGTCCACTCATTTACATAGTCTACTTCAGATTTTGATGTCTCTTTTCATGGAGGCATTCCACCAGGGAGACCCCCTGATTGGAAGATGATTGAAAGTGTTCTCTCAACTTAGTGCAGTAGTGACATATTTGGCTAAGGAAGGAGCCTTGGGAGAAGCTACTATAGTTCTGAGAGCCTTTTATGGGTTCTAAGGAGAGATGATAAATTTTTTGAGTTGGACATTGCCATATCCCACTCAGCCATCTGCACTAGAAAAAGATTCATAAATCTATAATGACATGAGCATGGTGTCAAATGGCCACTCCATAGTTTTGGAGCAGCAAATGATACTTCCACACATAAGAAATATTTTTTAATATGACAAGAGGGTATTAACACTCTTGCATGCATGAGCCAAACTATGGAAGTTTTGGAAGAAAGAGACCTTTCAGGAGGAGGTTGACTTCCATGTACTTCAATCTTGTCTTGAG
This sequence comes from Pinus albicaulis, assembly GCA_034641835.2. Classification (NCBI taxonomy): domain Eukaryota; kingdom Viridiplantae; phylum Streptophyta; class Pinopsida; order Pinales; family Pinaceae; genus Pinus; species Pinus albicaulis. The sequence goes on along the minus strand of JAXQQM020083412.1, from coordinate 166,614 downwards.
CTAGATCAGCTGCAAGAGAGGCAACAAAAGTTGAGTTACAACACTCCAACATATGACTTTGGCATTGAGCATGTCAAAGAGGAGATCCATGATATGACAAGAGCTTCATTTCAGATTTATACAATGCTATCATTATTGGAAAGCTTAGATCCATATTAGAAGTCCCAGCTGTTGGTGGATTATTCAAACGATCTTTTCACATGCATGATACTTGATTACCAGCTACAAGAGGAGGGATATTCAGTCCAAGATGAATTCATCTATCATCATGGTAGGATCTTCTTATCTAGAGCTTCCAAGCTCAAGGAGAAGTTGCTACAAAGAGCACATGAAGAATTTCTTTTCAGCTATACTTATTCTATGAAGGATTTCACACTATCATGGAGTGCTACACTTGGGAAGGCTTTTAAGAGGAGTTATATCAGCATTTTAAAAGATTCATGGACCATGTGGAGATGGGAGAGATAGATAACTCTATGGAGGAGTTATCACAACCACCTCTTTCCCCTTTTGGAATGAGAGGGGATTTATCTATGGACCACTCCATTTGTATGAGCAAAGATTATGGCAAGGAACATGTTTATGTGCATGATGTTTTACTTCATGATTATTTGCACTTCTTTACCATGTATATTCAGGCCATAGCTCCTAAGAGGATTATTATTCCATAAAAAATTCATGGCCAACTTTGGGCCACAAACATTTCTGAACATGGCCACTCCCTTAAAGGACAAAGTGAGAAATTATATCATTGTGGGTGCATTCCAAAAGCACAAAATATATATCACACCTTTAGCCATGGTGAGATTACTTGGGCAGCAAAAAAGTAGTGAGAGAAACACTTGTTATATCATATTCTATGGCAATTAGGAGCAAAATTGTGTTGGTTGCACATGAGGGACCATTGTCCTTTTCCTTTACTACACATGGTAGCTAGCATGACTTTGATTGTGATTCCATATGTTGATGATGTTCTTATATTTGTTGGGAACATGATGAGAGGGAAGACACATTGGGTGGATATGTCCATAGGGAATGAAACTTACCACATTTATTCATGATTCAAGAGGAGGATGGGACATTACATGGCTACTACATTACATCACTTGTTTCCTTATGAAAGGGGCCATATGTTTGAATTATGTCTTTTGGAGAAGCCTCTCACATGGGAGGAATTTTTGCAAGACATGTGTTGCTTGGATCATATTCAGCCAAAACCTAATATCCTCTACTATTTTCAAGCTTTTAAGAAGCTTATGGCAGCAAGGAGGTGGTTGGATGGCCACTTATTATATCATGTTTTGAGACAACAAGAAGAAGAACAACGCTGGTCTCAATGGAGGGACTATTGTCACCTTCCAAGATGTCGTATGACACCTATTCCATATTTATTTTGGAGCCCATATGGTAATGACACTTTTTTCACTATATGCATGGAGGATTGGGCAAGGAGGCTTCCTAGAACCAATGAGTGGAATCATGAGATTCCAAGTATCTTTTGGCTTCATGAGGACTATATTATTGCAACCCAAGATCAACAGCTCCAAATTTATCATAAATGGAGGGAGATACAACGTACGTTGAACAATATTACCTTTCATTTTCATCCATGCAGCCCCTACACATTGCATAAGCAGGGGATTGGTGACTATTTCTATGAGCTACCAAGGATGGCTCACTTTGTTTGGATGATAGCATAAAGATTGGAGTTTCTCATTGGGGATGAAGCACCCCACATTTATCATCTCTCATGCCTTAAGGAGGCCAATGGATAGAAAATAACTCTTTGCATACATCTCCCACTTCTTCATGATGAAAGCTATTTGGTTTATTCACCAAAGGAAAACTTGTATTCTTGGGAGGAGACATATCCATTGGATATTTTTCAATGTCCTTATAGTTGCTTGAGGACAAGCAATACTTTGGAGGGGAGGACTATAATATTCCTAAATTATCCTAAAGCTAATGGGAATATTAATTTTTTTTTGTCACATTGATAGGTGAATAAGTGGCTGGGGAGACCCATAAGACTCTTTTTTGTGAATAAAACCACTTCTCATGTGAAAGTGGATCATATTTTTAGTTGAATAAAGCATGCTAAGGTGTGAATAGGGGCTAAAACATGTTGACTGGGTCAACCTTGATCAAATCTACAGCGTTGTCATGAAGGAGTGGCCATCAATGAGGCACATCGCAGTTTTAGATGGCGATGCCTTGTGTCAAAGAAGTGATTTAATTAGAGGTGGTTTAGGGTTTGCAAGCTCTTGCCTTATAAAAGGAAAGGGATGGCATCATTAGAGGGTTGTTGATGTTATGATATTTTTTTGAGTATATTGTTTGTTTAGACATGTCTCATTCTCTTGTTGTTTAGCTGAGAATAATGTTGTTTAGAATTGGGTGTTCATGGTAGGGAATCCCACCTCTTCCCATTGAGTAGCTCTTGGGAGAGTTTGTATTGCATTGTCCACTATCTGTCTTAGGGCCACGCTTCTTCTTTCAAATACAACACAGATCCTATTGAGGGTTTGACTGTTTTTGCAACCTGCAAAAAGATACATTCCCCATTCAGGAATATTATAGCCGAGCCTTCTCCTAGAAGGCATAAGAGAAATTCTACTAGTGATTTCCAATTAGTAGCAATGAATGCATTAGAGAGTGATCCTCTGCTTGGGGCTATAATTTCTGAGGGTGATCCTAGTGTTAGTAGTGATTTAGAGAGGAGTACTCCACTACTTTATAGGGTTATTTTTCATCGGAATAAGTTGAGGTCAAAGATATTTCTAAACCTTGAGTTACTCCTTCTTCCCCTCTTCATTTTTATTTCCAAAGTGTTATATCATACGTTGGGACCCCGAATCATAGGTTTGAAAGCCCTCTTATTTCTCCTCCTTTTATTTCAATGGCCACTGCTGGGAACACAGTTTCAACTATGAGTACTTCTAGTGTGCATACTCCTCTTTCGGTAGAAGGAGGAGGTACAATTTCTATATCAACTATCACTCCTAGTACTGCAATATTTGGCTCTACTTCCATTCCATCTTCGAGTGGGGGCACCTTAGATTTTTCTTCCCACGCTAGTTCATTTTCATTTGGGATGCCTTCTATTGCAATTCCCCCAGTTCCTTTCAACACTACATCTGTTGTCTCCACACCTATGTCTTCTATGGCTAGTGGTTCAACCCCTTTTCAAGGTTTTCCCTTTCGAAGTGGTCATATTCCTCATTCTAACCCTTCCTTAGATTCTTTGCCTTTCTCTGCGCAAGGTCAAGGTTTCAATACTTTTCAAGGATGGAACCATACTTTTGGTGGTTTAGGAACACGGAATTATTTCATGTTTGGTCAATAGGGGAACACGCCTTTCTCCTTCATAGGAAACTCTCAAGGTTTTTCTCCTTTCGCTAATGCATGAAACCCTTACCAAGGGGTATCATCTTATTCTAGTACCTTGATTGGGGGAAACATTCATTTTTATGGCAACCCTTCGGTAAGAGGAGGTCCTACTCTGAATTTCTTTGGACCACAAGTTTTTCCTTATGGTTCAGTATCTTCTATGAACAATCCTTGGCAGCCTAGTGCCTCAGTAAATCCAGGTTATTTTTTTCAAAATGTTGGGAATCCCTCTCATGGTGGATGGAATTCTCAAGGTTGTTCGTGCTTACCATTCCTGGCAACCCTAAATTTTCCAAATCTTTTGAAATTGACTAACGATTCAATCCGATATAGCCCATCTTGGCCTCCAATTCCTACCAAGCTTCCATCGGATATTCTGAAATTTGAAGGGAAGATTGGTCAAGATCCAGTTGACCATGTAACAACTTTCCACTTATGGTGTTCATCTAACTCCCTTATTGATTATTCAATTAGGTTGAGATTGTTTCAACCCACCTTGACCGGAAATGCCACTAAATGGTACATAAATCTTACTGGGAACACCTTTTCTTCGTTTGGCGAATTGGATACTATGTTCCTTAATCATTTTTAGTTGCTCGTTCGGTATGATGTTGGAACTGAGCTTTTGGTCCACTTCTAGCAAGATAAGGCAACTCACATTTTTGACCATATTTAAGAATGGAGAAGAAGGAAGAGGCTCATTAAAGCCTATATTCCCAATGAATTCCTTCTAGAATGGTTCTCAAAATATTTATAGCCAAGATGTATCTCTTTCTGGGGTATTTAGAGAAGAGAAGGCTATCTTTAGAGCCCAAAAATTAGAACTTATTTATTCTCAGTCTAGGATCCTTAATAATATTTTTCTAGATGCTCCTCGATACAAGATATATTTAGCCAAGATGAATCTAGGTCCCCATGCCGAAAGGCTAGTTGTTTCGACCGATAGTAATATGGTTAACCTCTTAAATCAATTGCAAAAATTATCTTTACAAACCGCTTCTTATATTCAGGCTACATCGTCAGTGTCGATGCCTTCCCAACCTTTAACGATTAATGTTGTCCAATCCTCTAACCCCAAAGGAAATCAACAATCCGATGGGAAGAAGAAATTACGTAATAAGAAAAAGGATAAGGATGGTAAGGATAATGTAAACAAACCCAACAATAATGTTGGAGGGGGTAAGAGAGAGTCAAAAAATAAAGTTAAGTTTCCTTGTAAATTGTGCACTAGAGACCATCTCACTCATCTTTTCCCTAATATTTAGGATGCTCAGTGCTTGTTGGATCAACAAGGTTCTTCTATTTCTTCTATTGTTGGACCATTTATTCTTCTATTTAAAAATTGGATAATGTGATATGCAATGGGCGATGGGGGAAGAAATGACGTGGCATGGAGAAATGGTCCCACTTTATATCACAATCAGGGAAAGGATTCAATATCGAGAATTGCATATTGGGGATCAGGGTAAGTGATATGAATGAATGGCATGGAGGAATTGTGATATGCGATCAGTGACAATTTATGTTATAGGTAAGGGCCCCACCTTAATCGTAATCGGGGAATCGGGAAGGCAGAGGTAAGTGGAAACAATGAAATTTATGATATAGCGATGTGAAAAGGTAAGGTGGGTCCCTTTCGAAATTTTAATGAGGAAATGGAAATGCACCTAAGTAAAGAAATATATAAGCGTCCCGAAGCATATAAGGTTTTTCAAATGTTTTGAGGCTAAAGGGGCACAACGCAAAATGGAAGTGTTATCGCACTCGGGGGTTTGTGGGATATGGAAATTACAACATGCGTTGTGAAACTACAATATGTGACTGTGATAAAGGTAAAGTGGAAAGATAAAGCTGGTGTACCAACCGAGAATGTAGACTTATCGCATTTCGGGGCTTTATGGACTTATCGCATTTCGGGGACCGAAGGTTATATAAAAAATGTTTGGCAACGAATTTTATGATAGGCTGATGTGTAAAGGCAAGGTGGGTCCACCCATGAAACATGGTAATTAGGTAGGCAAACGGTCAAAGCGCAGAGTGACTTTAGGATTCAAATAATTTATACGCCATAAAATTTAGGTTTGAATTTTTATAATTCAATAAAAACTTAATCCCCTTTTTAAAGAAATTAATCATAATTAACTTATAAATTTATGAAAAGGCGCATTTGAGTTTGCAGCCATATATTTTTTCATTTTTTTCACTAAAGCCTCCATTTTTCTTTGGCATCCTAACATTTTATTTTTTATTTTGCCTCCTTTATTCAGGGCAATCTAATCTAACATTTTATCTTGATATGGATGTATAAAACACACAGTAAGCCTAACATTTTTTAATTTATTTTTCTTTCATCCATATCCTATCTTAGCATTTTTTGAATTTATTTTTACTTTACATAGTAAATTATCAAAAATAAATAATGTTACAACATCGACTCCAACTAGAGACTGCTTCCCCCTATGGGATGTAGAGAACAAGCAGATCCAAGTTCCTTCTCCTCAGACTATGGAGTCTTTGCTGTGAAATCAAAATAGACTTGAATTTTTTTAAAAATAAAGTTGTAATATACAATGATGATTCAAAATATTTTTCAGTACTATATGTAATGTTTCAGAAATCTGCAATTGATAGGAAGTGTAGTGAACTGTCCTTCCAAATTTTGTAGAAGAAATGTATTTTTTCCTTTCACTTCAGCAATGCTGAAAGGTCCAAACCATAAGTTATCAAATTTTCCATGTTTACCTCTGTCTTCCCTTCTAGCATCCCATCTCAAAACTAGATCACCTTCTCTGAAGTCTCTTTCCCTAGCCTTTCTGTCAAAAAGACTCTTCATCTTATTCTAATACTTTCTCAATTTATATTGAATCTCATATATGCTCTCATTTAATTCAATAATTTGATTTATCCTTCTAGAGAAATCATCAGGTTCATCAATATTTTCTTGTATAAATTTAAGAATAGGAAAAGCCAAATTAGTATGAAAAATGGCCTCTTTACCATAAACCAGTTGGAATGGAGATTCACCCGTTGATCTTTTCGGAGAAATCATGTTTTCCCAAACTGCATATATAAGATGATTGTCCCAATTTTTCTTATGATCTTCAAGAGTCTTTTTTATTATTTTAACTATGCTCTTATTAGATGACTCTGCAAGACCATTTCTTTGAGGATAATAAGGGGTTGAATGATGTAGCAAAATACGATATTTTTGGCAGAATTCAATTATCTTTATACTACTGAATGTTGTGGCATTATCAATCACTGTTTGTTGAGGGAAACCAAATCTAGAAAGAATGTTTTCTTCAATAAATTTGATCACTAATGTATCTGTATAATTTATGAATGGAATGGTCTCCACCCACTTGTGAAATAGTCTGTGAAAGTTAAAATCCATCTCTGTTGATTGCTTGAAGGTGGGTGAATTTCTCCTACAAAATCTAGTCCCCACTAAAGGAATTGTGTTGAAACAACAACTTGAACTAATGGAAGAGCTGCTAGTTTTTGCTTACCAGCAAACATCTAACATGGAATGCAGCTTCTAACCTTTGCTCCTACTTGTGAGAACAAGGTAGGCCAATAGAAACCCGATCTTAGTATCTTTTATGTTGTGGCCCTCCAAGCATAATGCCATCCACAAATCCCTACATGAAATTGCTCAATGATTTCTTCTATTTCAGTTTCTGTTAAAAAAAGTAAAAAAATGTTGAGGGGATCTTTCTAGTACAAGTTGGCATTGATAATACAGTATTTGATAGACTTCAATTTACGTGTTTTGAACTGGCTATTTGAAAACTCAATAGGACACTCAAAATTGATCAGAAAATGTAAAATAACGACATACCAATTTGATAGTACAAAATTTTCATCAATGTGAACAAGAACTATTTGAGTTGAAGTAGAAGGTTCGTGTGGGTTCTTTCCTTGAGAATATTGGGAAGGTTCTTGTGGTTTCTCCCCTTCTGCATTTAAGGAAGGTTCTTGTGCATTCTCCCTTTCTAGTTTTAAGGAAGTTTCTTGTGGATTCTCCCTTTCTAAATTTGAAGAAGGTTCTTGTGTATGCTTCTCAGAGATTTCAAAAATAGAATTTATGCCTAACACTTTGCAATTGGATTCAGATAAAAATTTATCTAAACCTTGTCCCTTTACTAACTTAGTGGTTTTAATAGTGAGGTAAAACTCAAGGATTTGAGTCATCCATGTTCCTCTTCTTCCATCAGTGTCTGGTTGGGTAAGAAAATTTTTTACAGCATTGTTAGGGACATAAGCAATAATAGATGAGTGAAGGAAATACATTATGAAATATTTTAGGGTTTGAAATAGGGAATAGGCCTGTTTTTCAATAATATCATAGTTGAGTTCAAAATCTAGCATAGCCTTATTGAAAAATGCTATGGGCTGATCATCAGAATCTTCATTTTTCTGTAAAAGGACAACAACAAGGGTGGTTTCAGAAGCAAAGGAGAACATACTGCAAGGTAAGGAATAATTAGGTTTGGCCAAGGTAGGAGCTTCAGAAATGGCTTTCTTGATTTGATCAAAAGCATATCTAGATGGAATAGTCCATTTTAACATCATGATTATTTTTAAGCATGTCAGTTATGTCTTTAACTATTTCAACATAGTTAGGGATGAATCTTCTCAAGAAGTTGATTTTTCCTAAAAAGGCCTTGATTTCTTTCTTATTTCTTGGCAATGATAATGATTGAATAAAAAATAATCTTTTAGGATCTATCACCACTCCTTCCTTTGAAATGATGTGTCCCAACAACTTTCCTTATTTTATGGCAAACAACGGCTTCTTGGGGTTGAGAGATATTCCAAATTCTCTGCACCTATCAAAAATGTTCATCAAGTGTTTTAGATGCTTCTGATCTGAATTACAGAAAACTGTTAAATCATCAAGATAAATAACAACAAATTTATTCACCTTGCCAACAAAATCCAAATCCATATCTCTTTGGAATGTTTCTCCTGCATTTGATAACCCAAAAGGCATTTTGGCATACATAAATGTACCCCATGGTGTCGTAATGGCATTATTTTATCTGCCTTTTGGATTTACCATTATCTGGTTATAACTAGAAAATCTATCAGACATTGAAAGCCTATTAGCACTAGAAACCCTTTGGAGTAGTTGATCCATCTTTGGCAGTGGATAGTTATCCCTTAGAGATGATTTTTTAAGGTTTCTGAAGTCCACACAGAGTCTAGTTTCTCCATTTTTCTTTCTAACATGAACTAAATTACCTACCCAATCAGAGTATCTTAAGGGAAAAATTAGTTGGGCATTTAAAAGATTCTTAAGTTCTTTTTCTATTGTAGGAAGCAGAAATGGATTAATTATTCTTAGTTTTTTTTTATAAGGTTTTGCTTTAGGTTTTAATGGGATTTTATGCTCTATCGGAGATGTGTCATAAGTTTTTAGATCAACATAATACCAAGAAAAAACATCTTTGCAATTATTAAGAAGTTTAATGTATTCAGTTTTAACTTTAGGAGTTAGGGATGCACACATTTTAATGTTTTTAATCTCTTCATCAATCCCAATATTAGTTTCTTCAATATCATCTTCTAGAGAAGCAAAGAGTGGATTTCTAGGAACATCATTTTGATCAAATAACTTTTCTAAAGGAACGAGGCCTCTAGGAATAAAAGTATTTGACAGTTGTATAATATCATGATTAACTACTTTTGTATTTAGATCTGAATTTTATTTTTCTTTAGTAGCTTTATTCCTGCCTGATTTATATTCTTCAATTTGTAAGACAGAAAATTCATCAATAACTTGGAGAAAGGATTTCAGTTGTTCATAATTTTCAAATATTTTCCAATACTTTAGATTATCTGGAATGGATGACCTATATTTGACTTGAATTTGGTATTGTATCTGACTTTGGTCTGGTATCTTAAAATAACTGGCAGAAACAACTAAGGAATCTGCATGAATGTTTTCATTTCTAGGAATGAAGTTATATTAAAAGCATTAAAGGAGTTTTCAATTGTATCCCAAACTTCATTTCTATAATACTTGAGCCTAGGATGCTTTTTTTGACAAATATTCCTAACATGTCTTACTATAATTTATGAATCAGTAAAGACACTTAAATTTTTCACCTTTAAACTTTTAGCAAACTGTAATCCTAGAATAAAAGCTTCATATTCAGCAATGTTATTTGTGACCTCAAAATATAACTTTCATGATTGAGTGATGTTCTCTTTCTGAGGTGAGATTAAAACAATACCTCCTCCAACTCCATCTTTGGTACAATATCCATCAAAGAAAAGTTTCCAAATATGAGTTTGAACATATTTAGGAGTTTCAACTACATCTTCAATCTTAAGTTGAGAATTCTGTGGAGTATTTGAAGATAGTTGGACGCAACTAAATTCTTAGTCAACTGCATAAATGTGATGGTTTCTAGCTTTCTCTACTTTGCAGACAATGTTTAAGAATCTGACTTCCCTGTATAACCTAAGGTTTTCTCCCCCATATATAGGAATAGTGGTAAAAGACATATCCATTTGAAGACTCCCTCCTAGTTTGGCACAACATGATCTTGATAAAATAATTCCATACTTAGGGGTAATATCAATGACTACTATGTCTAATACCACACTTTTGACTGGTATTTGGTGTAATGTTACCACTAGGTATTTTATAAGTCCTAAACATTGCACTTTTTTAGAGTCAAAGGTATATAGGTCATGATAAGTTCGAGTGATTTCCAAATTAAGTTGCTCCATAATAACCTTTGGCATTAGATTGTGTGAAGCTCCAGAATCCAACTTACAATTGTATAGTAAAGAGTCATGTACTTTCACAGCCACGTAGAAATGTGGTATGGATTCATCGATCATGTCAGAACTAGGACCAAAAGCTATTGTGGGTCTCTCATGTTGCATACTAATAATGTCCCCTTCAGCATCCACGCTAGAGTTTGGATCCATTTTGAAACTTGAATCTTATATCCAGCGTTTTTAGAAAGTTTTGAAAGTGGAATAGGAATTTTAACTCTTTCTATCTCTTTTTCAACATTAAAAGCAATCAATATATTTTTATCAATTTTTGTAGTATCAGTTGGCTGATTTAGAGGTTGAATAGAAGTAGTTTGAGTTTCAACAGTTTTAACTTGAGGCTTAATTATGACAAGGTTTTTAGGAGGTCTACCAGGACCTGCTCTAGGTCTTAAGTCATACCTTCTGTTAAGTTCTGCAATTACAAACTTAGAAAAGGCTTGATATTTAGAGACCCGAGAAGTCTCTTGGTCTTCTTGAGAGATTTGAATTTGACAATGGCAGTCTGAATAGATGTATTGCCTATGTTATTAATATCTTCAGTGATTGATAAATTGTTATCATCAGGTTGTTGATCATCAATCAACAACAGTGTAGGTACTTGTTGATCATTGTTTGGTCTCTGGTGAATTTGTAATTGAGGGGCCTTTTTGAACTAACCTTGAATCTGTGTTTGGGGTCTAGCAACAGTTTGTTGGATTGTTCAAGGTTGTTTTTCAATCTTAGAAATAATATTTGAAAGGTTTCTAATAAGTGATGTGATTTCATCTATTTTTGAGTCTTCATTTTTAGATTTAGTGGAAGAAGAGGCTTCCTAATTTGATTTTAATTTTCTTAGGACTTTTTCAGCTTTGGCTTTTAGCTTAGTTGATTCATACCTATTTGCTTCAACCTATATAGCATTTTTTTGCATGTCTTCTAAGGTATGAGTTGTTCTCTCTCTTAACATGGACGAAAAATCATCTTCAAAGGCTTTTGAAAATCTAACCTTCGCTGCTGCTACAATGGGTTTACAATCAAGAGGCATCTTGTGATAAAGTTTATTAAATATTTCGATGAAAGCAACTACTAGTTCACCATAATTTCTTTTAAGCTCTTCAAACTCTGTTAATAAATAAACATGATCCTTTTTCACACCCCATTGATTTTTAAAGATATTTTTCAATTCCTCCTAGGATATAATAGAATGAGCTAGTAGCTGTCTAAACCAAATCCTAACATTTCATTCTAAAGATTGCACAAACAATCTCATATAAACATTTTCATGCTCTATGTGCATGTTATCAGCAAAATCTAGAAATGTTGTTAGATGATCTTTAACTGACAAACCAGTTTCTCCTTTAAATCTGGGGAGATGTTTTAGATACCCAGCAGGAAAATCATTGAGTAGATTAGGGAGTAATAGGGAAGCATATCTAGATTGTACAATGGGTCTAAAAACAACCATACTTGAAGATGTAGATGTAGAAGATTCAGTAGTGGTGGTTGTAGAATAAGAAGTAGAATTTGAAGATGAAGATGGGGAAGAAGGAGGTGAAGGAAGAGGTGGAGAACGAAATAGATTTGAAGATATTCTTAGGGATCTTAAAGGTGTTTGAATGACCAACTTTCTAACCTCTTCTTCTCCTTCTTTGTGCTCAAATAAAGGATTAGAATAAAGAGAAATATATCTTCTGGTTTTGTAGAAGTAGATGGTGCAGAGTATGTGATAAGGGATATGAAATCAGTAGGTTTGAATCCAGGTAATTTTAGATCCAAATATTGTTCTGATATAGGAGATTCAGAAGGTGCCTCATGTAATTTATAAGACTCCAAAGAACGAACTAACGAGGCATATTGAAAATCCACCCCTTTGGATGCTAATTCATGTACTCTAAGAGGTATATCTTTTGATTCTAGAGGAATAGGTCTAGATCTGAAAGGATCAGGAACTGTTGTGGTCTCTTGTTGAGGGACAGATGAAGGGGTTTGATGTCTTCTTCTAGAAGAATCTTGTCTTACCAATCTCCCTGGATCTGATAATGGTAGGATAATTTCAGAGTCAAAATGTGACCTAGTATGCTTTGAAGGAGCCAACTTGAGATTAGTGAATTCATAAGGTGAAATTTTTTTACCTCACTAGACCTTTAGTCACCTTTAAAGGAATAGGGTTTTATCATTGTCCCAGGGAAAACAAATCAAATTATGTTCCCCGACAACGGTGCTAGTCTGATGTAGTGCTTTGAGATAATTGGGGTCAATAATTATGCCAAAGCATCTATAATGTTTTGTTTTGTTTTAAGTTTGGAATTTTTGGATGACCAATGCATAAAAAAAATTGCAGCAACTGTGTTTAAACTTTTAGATAGTATTAATTAATAAGATAAAGGGTTGTTGCTTTATTCCATGCAGTAATTTAGATTTTGCAGGTGATGAAGCTAAATATGTAAGGAGATATGATTATTTTAATTAATCAAAAAGAATATTTGAATGATCATAAGTGCGAAAACTTTCAAACAATTTCTAAAAGTTTAATAAAAAATATTTAACATTATGAAGATGCTGATAATTTATTGATGAGAAGGACTTACATAAACAAATAGCTCAGTAAATAATTATTTGATATATATAATAACTTCATTAAGAATCTAAGACAACTAAAACTTAGTTAATATTACCATGTTATCTTCATAAAATTTAAATACACATAGAAACAATATGAAATGATAAACAAGAAGAACTTACAAGGGGATAAAGTTGTATGAAACAAATCCAAAATCCTTATTTTATTATTAATGATCAAAAGCTTGTACACTGTTGCTTACAAAATTATCATCCAAGGGTAAAACCCTTAATAAATCAAGAATGAGAGTTATTTATACTAGTTCTAGGACTAAGAAAATATCCTAAACTGATTTACAAAAATAGTATAATATGATAGAAAGAAGGAAATTGCTGAAAGATATGTTCCTGTTTGGGAGGAGACTATTGATGATTAGGACTACTAATAGTCTACGTTGGTTGTAATGTTGTCTTGTGAGCTAGAGGCTTCTGTTAACTATCTTTTGAATTAATATTTGTAGCTTTGGCGGAGTTTAAACCGTAAAATCGTTTATTACTTTAATAATTGGAAAAAACCCACTTTTCTCTTTAAATGGTGCAAACCTTTTGAATAGAAGAAAACCATTTATAAACAAAACTTTTGGATATAATGGCAGAAACGACATGGAATATAGATAATGGTGGAGGTAATAAGTGTTAGGACCTACTAATCGCATCACAAATCGCAACCGGGAGCTTTCAGGACTTATCGCAAATCGAGAGGTCAAAAGGCTTATCACAAATCGTATATCGGTGAGTTGGAACAGACAACATATCATTTGGGAGTTGGACAATGCGATATGCAATGGGTGATGGGGGAATAAATCATGTGGCAGGGATAAATGGTCCCACTTTATATCATAATCGGGGAAAGGATTCGGTATCATAAATCGCATATCGGGGATCGGGGTGAGTGATATGAATGAATGGCATGGAGGAATTGTGATATGCGATCAACGATGACTAATGTAATAGGAAATGGCCCCACTTTAATCGCAATCAGGGAATCAGGAAGGCGAAGGTAAGTGGAAACAATGAAATTTACAATATAGCGATGCGAAAAGGTAAGGTGGGTCCCTTTCAAAATTTTAAAGCAGAAATGGAAATGCGCCTAAGTAAAGAAATATGTAAGTGGCCCGAAGCATATAATTTTTTTCAAATGTTTTGAGGCTAAAGGGTTGCAACACAAAATGGAAGTGTTATCGCACTCGAGGGTTTGTGGGATATGGAAATTACAACATGCATTATGAAACTCTGATATGCGATTTCAATAAAGGTAATCTGGAAAGATAAAGCTGGTGCACCATCTAGGAATGGAGACTTATCGCATTTCGGGGACTGGAGGTTCTATCAAAAAAATTTGGCAACGAAATTTACGATAGGCTGATGTGCAAAGGCAAGGTGGGTCCACCAATGAAACATGGTAATGCGGTAGGCAAACGGTCAAAGCGCAGAGTGATTTTAGGATTCAAATAATTTATGTTCCATAACCTTTAGGTTTGAATGTTTATAATATAATAAAAAATTAATCCCCCTTTTAAAGAAATTAATCATAATTAACTTATAAATTTATGAAAAGGCGCATTTGAGCTTGCAGCCATATATTTCATTTTTGTACACTAAATCCTCCATTTTTCTTTGGCATCCCACCATATTTTTTTCGATTTTTCCTCCTTTCTTTAGCACTATCTAACCTAAAATTTTATCTTGATATGGATGTGTAAAACACATGATAAGCCTAACATTTTTTAATTTCTTTTTCTTTCATCCATATCCTATCTTAACATTTTTTGAATTTATTTTGACTATACATGCTAACTTATCAAAACTAAATAATGTTACAATAGGTCCTAAATTGCGATATTATCCCATCGAGAATTTAGCTCTAGTAGCAGTCCATGCTGTCCAGCGACTTAGACATTATATTCTGCTTCACAAAAATTTTGTTTTGGAAAACTTCAATCCATTTCAATTTGTTTTTAGTAGGTGATTTATTGGGGGAAAATATAATAGATGGATTACAAGAATTCGATCTTGAGCTCTTTTCTTCTAAATCCAAGAAATCATTGATATTTGCAGAATTAATCTCTGAGTTGCCTTGTGGAGAAGAAATAGTTTATGAGGAATCATTCCCTGATGAACATATTTTCCTTATTTCTTAACAAGATCCTTGGTATGGGGAATTATTATATATCTTCAGACTTTGAAGTTTCCCCTCACTTTTTTAAAGGATGGGTGTAGAAAATTCCGTCACTTGGTGAAAAGCTACATTATCATTGGTGACACTTTATATCATCATAGGGTTGATTCAATCCTTAGATGTTGCTTAAACATAAAAGAAGTTGAGGTATTTCTGAATGATTGACATAGTGGAGCTTGTGGTGGTCATTTATCTGGGCTTGCTACAACCCAAAAAATTCTGCGTGTTGGATATTTTTGGCCTTCGATTTTCAAATATTGTGTTGAAGTGATCAAGAAATGTCTTCCTTGTCAAGTCTATACTCGAAAAATGTGTGCTCATCCATCTTTGCTCTTTCCTGTTATTACCATCCGTCGATTCACAAAGTGGGGAATAGATTTTACAACTTGTAGCCCACCTTCAGGAAAGGGTCATAATTATATCATTTTAGGAGTGGACTACTTCACCAAGTGGGCCGAGGCTATGCCTACTTTTTCAAGCAATGGTGAAACAACAACCCTGTTTCTTTTCAACCAAGTCATTTCTCATTTTGGTATTCCTATAGAGATTGTCACTGAACATGGTAGTCATTTTTCAGAACTCCATGATGGTTGAATTAGCTCTCAAGTTAGGTTTTTGGCGGGAACATTCATATCCTTATTATCCTCAGGCCAATGGGCAAGTGGAAGTCGTGAATAAATCCTTGAAGGTTATCCTACAAAGGACGATCAATAAAGATCGATCTAATTGGCACATTATGTTGTATCTTGCGCTTTGGGCATACTGAATGTCAGTTAAGATTGCAACTAGTTTCACTCCTTTTAAAATTTTTTATGGATTGGAATCAATATTCCCTGTGGAATGTGAAATTCCTTTTCTTAAGCTATATGTTGAACTTCTTCCAGGTACTACCAGTCTTGAAAAACACCTCGTTTATTTCGAATGTATTCATGAGCGGTGTCAAGATGTAGCCACGATTAACGAAGCTTATAAGAAAAGGGTGAAGGTTTAGTATGATAAGACTATGCAACTATTGGCTTAAGGGGTCCTAACCAAAGTTCGGATTTAAGGTTTGCCATGTAATATTCCCAAATGGGAAAAGCAGGAATATATACCAAAACCATGGTAATAGCAGTGTAAACATTAGATCAAAACATGAGACCAATATGGAGAGCTTCCATCCATCATAAAATCAGCATATTAGTGTAAAATAATCGGCCACAAAATGTACAACAAGATATAACAAGCCTCCAATGGACAAAACCCTCAATGGGAGGTGCTGATACTATATCAAAATGTTAGAGACACTGCTACAACGCAGTTTAAAATCACTTCTACAAAGAATGAGTACAAAAAAGATATGGGGCTGATATGTTCCACAACAGATGCAAAAATAAATATCTTGGCTCTATACAACCCCTAGAAAAGAACCCCAAAGGGTCTCCGGGAAAAACTCCCAATAATACAATGTGAGCTGCAGCCCTATGGCTGAAAGTATGCTACAAAAAATGACTAAAGAGTAAATGGTTGAAGCTAATACAAGAGTGAATGTTCTCTCCTCCAATTAATCCTCTAGATGAAAGGTTGGCCCTTTCACTAGAGATATCGCCTCCCAATTCACCTACTGCAGAAACCCCTGCAACTCCTCCCTAAAATAATGCAGATCCAGATTGATACTTCATTGTAGGGGATAAAAACACTATGGCATGATGCCAAATGTATCAATGATGCTCCAGGGCCTTCTTCACTAGCCTCCAAAGAGAAATGAACCTCCCTACAATGAGATATAGCTCAAAAATCTCCCAAATCAAACATCCACACTTCTACCCTACAACACAACACAAAATCCTCAACAAGAACTGTGTTGTACCTTAAGACTAAAGCTTTAGCCAAATGTCTGATAGTGGAATGTAATGCAAATCTCTTCCAAGAGGCCTCTCAACGAAATAGGTGACATTCTCGATCAGGAACACTCTGTGCTAAACAACACTTGCAATCTTAGCTAAACAGCCAAAGAAAGCTATATGTCTAAACAGACCATATATTCAGAAATATCATATACTCAACATCATGCAATATGGCTTCCATCCTCTTCCTTATATAAGAAATGAGTTTTCTAACCCTAAGCCCCATCCATTAATGAAACTACTTCCATGCAAAGATTATCCATCTAAAACTGTGTTGTCCCTCATTGAATGCCACTACTCCAAGATAGCGTTGTTGATTTGGTCAAAGTTGACCCAGTCAAGGTATTCCAACCCCTTTTCACACCTAAGGGTGCTCAATTAAGTTGATAAGATTTCTTTTTTTCACATTGGTTTTATTCTTATTTAAGGATATTTATGGATCTCCATTATCCTCTTATTCATTAAACAAGAAAGCAAAACAAAAATTAATATTCCAACTAGCTCATGGCTAATTGGGAATATTATAGTCCTCCCCTCCCAAATGTTGCTTGTCCTCAAGAAACTGACAAAGTGAGTGCTACAACTCTTCTCCTCCATCATTGTTGACACATCCATGTGATAAGCTTCCTTCATAAGCTAAGTGTCTCCCAATCCATCCCTCCATGAAATGCTCCTCCCAAGTTCTTATGAGATGCAAATGAATCATCCCACAAGGAAGCAATAGATCCAATGAAAAAATCATGGTTTGCCCAATGTTATCCCTAAAACATTTAGCATAATGAACATGGAGAATCTCTCTCCCAAAGGCACATTCAGTCCTCCCATCCTCCCTCCAATCATTCCCATAAAAGGAATAAGCACATCATCAATGTATGGGATCAAAACCAAGTACATATGAAAAAAAATATGAAAAAATGGAGTTGGGTCCTAGTCCCACATGTGGAACCAGCGTAGTAAATCTCCTGACTACATCAGGTAGTGATATGGTAAGTGGTTTCCCCACCACTTACTTGCTTCCATAGTTTTCTCACAAGTTCTAGAAAGGTGAGAAATGTTTCGTGCTTTTGGAGTGCACCCAGAGTGGTAAATCATCTCCCTATATCGTCCAAGGGAGTGGCCATGTTTAGAAATGTTTATGGCCCAAAGTTGGCCATGAAGTTTATATGGAAGAATTCTCCTCTTTGGAGCAATGGCCTGCATATACATGGTAAGGGAATGAAAATAATCATCAAGTGAAACATCATGCACATAAACATGTTCCTTACCAAAATTTCTACTCATACAAATGGAGTGGTCCATAGATAGATCCCCTCTCATTCCAAAATAGGAAAGAGGTGGTTGTGATAACTCCTCCATAGAATTATGTATCTCTCCCATCTCCACATGGTCCATGCATCTTTTCAAATTTTTACATAGTTCCTCTTCAAAGCCTTCCAAGGTATAACCCTCCATGATGGAGTTCTAGGCTCTCATGGAATAAGTATGGTTCAAGAGAAATTCTTCATGAGATCTTTGTTGTAACTTCTCCTTGAGCTTGGAATCTCTAGATAAGAAGATCCTACCATGATAGTAGATGACTTCATCTTGGACTGAATAGCCCTCCTCTTGAAGCTATTCATCAGTGTCATGCATGTAAAAATATCCTTGGAATAATCCACCAACGTCTGGGATTTCCAATATGGATCTACTCTCCAAAGTGACAACGCTGATGATCTATCATATAAAACATATTTCATATAGTTTTCCTCCTCTTTGACATCTCCTATGCCAAAGTTACATTGGAAGGATTTTATCCTTCCCATGCTGCTCCTTCCACATCGCTGAATCTGAAATGAGAGTGGGTAATGATGATGTTGGGAGAATATCTCCCTCCTCCTTGAGTCTACTCAAGACTCTTAGTGTTGTATCATGATCTCCCAATGCTCCCATTCCACTTGGATTAATGAATGGTGCATCATGATGTGAAACTTTTCCCACCAAATATAGATCAGGTGGCCTCCCAGGTGGTTTTCCATAAAACAGTGATGTCTCATGGGTCAACCTCATATGTATAATAGATGGGACTACCATGCCCTTGCTTCTACTACGCAAATCTAGCTCTATTTTTGTGTGGAAGTTTCCTGATAATTGGGTACCACTCTTAATGATGCAAGAGTCCCTCTAATTGGAGCAATTTCTCCATCATCACCTCCTGGTGGTGGTGGATCATCTCCTGCTATTCCAGTGCTATGATCCCTTTATGTTTCTTCATTTCTATACCATTCACCTTCTTCACAGAAAGTGGGTATAGTAGATCTATGAGGAGATCTATGATTCTCCAGTTTTATTTTTTGCTGATAGGAAGTTCCTGGACCTTCCTCATAAAATATTCTTCTTGGATCCTCCTTTTGCCTTTCCCTCTTCACTTGATTGACCTCTTTGGAGAGATCTTGCATGGATCTAAAGATAGGAGTGGCAAAACTACAATCCTCCTTCATGATAGATCTCATTGTTGAGGTATAAAAGGTTTCTTTTTAACTCCTATTTATTCTACATTAATTATCAATCCAGGTACGATTTTTTATCCCAAGATTGTACTCAGTCTAAGGTGGAAATTTAATCTAAGAGTAATTCTATCCAATTTTCAGTATAGTGTTTCAAATACAAGAGTAAACAGATGCTTGAAAATGAAATCTAATTGCAATGATATGAAACTTAGAGCTCTAAAATCCAATCACTCACTTGGCAATCATCAGTCAAGGATGCAGTAGTAATAACTCTTTCCTCTGTCAACTGATGTAAATGAAATCAAGCATAAACAAGATCATCAATCTGAGAACTTAGACAGTAATAGCCAATGTCCTTTACAGTTGATGATCTTACACTCCACAATAAACAAATAATTGGAAATGATAACTGAGTAAAATCAATAATGTTGCTAATGGAAATTGAATAAACAAGCTTTCTGCAATATCATTCCAAAGCAAACCAAAGACTTACAGGAAAACAATAAACAGTAAAGCTAGTTATCAGAAATGAACAGCAAACTATTTAATGAAATGAACATCAAACTATTTAATGGAAATGAACAACAAACTATTTAATGAAATGAACAGCAAAATCTTAATAGTGAAGCTTTATATCTGAGAAGAATAACAATACAAATTACAGAGGAATAAATAATCTTGTTATGTGGAAAGGAATAGCAACGCAATTCATTCACAACTGATGCAACAAACCAATTTCATAAAACATTGAACAGTAAGTGATAAAACATGGAAACTGTGAAGCAATGCAATTTAAAGGAAATGAGAACTAAAGCAAACCATCACACGACTGGAATTGGAAAGTAATGGTACAGATAGCATGTGGATCCACCAGGGCCGGGCCCTTAGCCGCTAGTGAAGCACCGTTGAACTACTCCAGTATCAAATAATGGAACGGAAACCGGATTATATATTAATCATATGTAACAGCGTTTACAAGCAATCACACTCTGTTTTAATCAATGAGAGTCAATGAGAAATCTTGAAAATACGACAGGAAGTTTGAATCATCATAATACATTTCACACACTATTTGATTTCTACAAGCACTGTCCCTTTTATAATAGCCAGAAGACGAAACAAGAAAGACAGATAAGCTTTGAGCAGCGAACCCTCAAGATCGAGAGATCCTGAGGGATTTTCTCTATCTTCTAACTTTATTTATCGTTTTTCTTCTTGCAATGATGTTGCGCTTTTCCTTTCCTTCCTTTAGCTGTGCACTCTGATCTCGACCTTCTTGTCTGGATATGGTCTTTTGTTGAAGGGACAGTAGTTATCTCTGCTTTGTCTTTTTCTTCCGAATGGTGGCTTCCCACTTCATTTATTTTCTGCATATAAGAAAAAAAATATTTAATAAATTTGCAATAATCACTAATCTCCTTAATTCTATAATAATTCTTCAATATATTACCATTCTATAATATAAAGGAGTTATGATTAAAGGAAAAAGATAAATAAATACATGGAAAATTCATACCTTTTCCAATTCTCAACACAACCCCCTGCTTACCCTTTTTTATGTCCTCATGAAAACCATAGTTTACATGTAAAGAAGCTAGAGAATAGGTTGGAGAGGGTTTTTCATTAAGTGGTATAAAACCATGATTTGTAGCTAAAACTTCAAAAATATGCCATGTCTGCCCTTCAGGTAATTCATATTTGGCCTTATAGTCTGCTACAGGATACCAAATAATAGGGCTTTGAAATCTATAACCTAACCAATATAGGTCTTCCCTCAAGATGAGGTTACTATAGATAACCAGGCAGTCGACAGCTAACTCAAAATTTTTATAAGTGAATGGCTCTCTGTCTTGAATATTCCGATTGGAAATATTCCATTGGATTTTAGCTTCTACTACAACCTAGTCTCTGATGGACAGAAAATATTCCACCCCATCCAGGATGATTGCTTTGTGGATGGGTCCCAATGTCTGGATCACACCCTCCTTTGTCATTAAGCTTTTCTGCCTAGCCCATAGTTGTAATAAGTGTCTCGGTTCACCCCTAACCCAAAGGTCTAACCCATTTTCATGTCTCTGAAAAGTTATAGGCCTTGAGCCATTTTAACTGGTTAACAACAAATGAAATGAATTCTTGATATTGGATATCACCCACAAAAGGACTGGGATTTTTCTCCATTTCCTCAGCCAATATAAAATTGTGTAAATAAAATTCACAGAGTAGGCACTGAACTTTTACTCCATAGAGTTTGCAGCAGTTTATAAAATCATCTACAGTTTTTAATTCTATAGGTTTTCCTGCCTTAACAGCTTTAATTTTTAACTGCAAATATATTTCTAATAAAAACAAAGCATAATTTTTGGCAGGGGACCTACATACTATAACATCTGTATATAGAGAACAGAGAGTATCCATTTTATTCCTGACTATTTGTAGTCTATTCCTTACCTCTTCAAATTTTTCTTCTGCCTTCCGACATTTATCGAAGGCTTCTGCCTATGATGTGCTGATTTCCTTTAATTGCTGTTGTAACTCTTGGTATTTTTCCCTAGGAAAAGTCTCTTCTTCGAGCTTTTCTCTAGCCTGTTGAGCCTGTGCTAGATCCTCTCGGAGTTTTTCTATACCAAGGTCATTGTTTATCAAAACATTTTTGGGTTGAAGATCTACCTGGGTTTTCTTATTACAATGTCGATTACCTACAGTCTGTGTCTCTTTGTTGGCCATACTACTAGAGGGAAGTGCCTCGGTCTGAACATCTTTATTACAGACTTGTACATTTTCGTTTTGGGCAACTGCATCTGTAACAACTGCCTGCTGTTCCTTGCTATCCTGAATGAATATGGGCTCGGTTTGAGTCTCCATGGCCCTTGTATTATGGGGCTCCGTTTGGATGGCTGCATCTCTTGTTTTCAAGGTTATTTTAGAGATTTTCCCCTTTTCAGAACCCTTATCTTCTCTCTGAGTTGTTTTACTAATTTTAGCAGCTTTTGTTGTTCCTTCCACAGCCACTTAATTTCATTTGTCTTCTTCTTCTTTTTCTTGGGAGGAACAGTTGTTCCCTTTTCTGGACTTGGCTGCTCAGATGGGTTTTGTTCTTTAGGGAATGTGCCCTTGTCCTGGCTTGTTTCCACATTCTCTATTTGGAACACTTCTTCAGTGTTCACATTATCCTGACTAGGTTCTGTTAGCCCCCCTATAAATTTTTGACAAGAAAATAGGCAGCTAAAATGTTGTTGAGCCTTCAAGGAATGCATTTCCCCTAAAAACACATCATCCTTGAAACCTCCTTGTGCCTTGTGTCCTTTGACGAAATCCCCTCTGTTGTTTTCCCTTACAAAGCCTCTCTATTTGTGAAGAAATGCCCAAAGGGCCCTTTTCCCTCTTATTTCACCCCCACTTAGCTTCTATTTTGTTTCCCCTTCTACTTCCCTTCTTACCTTTTCAAATCCCCTTTATATCCTTTCCCTACCCTTTGTTGGCCTTTTGCCCCCCTTTGTTGGGAAAAATACTGAGAGGGGGGGTGAACTGATTAAAAATAATTTAAAAAAACTTTTTAACTTTTTCTAGCTTTTAAACCCATACGCTACTTTAATGAACACAACTCGCGTATACACGCGGATCACCTTAAGTAAACTCGCGTATGCTCAGAGATCTAAATATGCATTTAATTCTTAACTTAGACCATTGCATCATTCATTCATTAGATGTTTAGTACGTAGTAAACAGGTGCAGTAAGAATAGAATAAATCACCACACATAAGAAACACAAAATAACACCAGGATTTAAGGTGGAAACCCAATTCGGGAGAAAACCACCGCTGCTGTCATCTCAATATTCAATATTTATTATATAAATAAAACTTCTTACAATCATGTACTGGCGTAGACTCATACCAGCACGCAGGCACCCACCTGCAGAAGGCTACAACCTTCTCTCGTTTACCAGCCTCTCCTGGAAGGGAGCTACAACCCCCTGCTCTTGTTTACTAGCCTCTCCTGGAAGGGAGCTACCACCGCTATCCCTTACCAACTACTTACCGGAAGGGTTACGGGCCTCTCACCGAAGGCTTCGACCCTCAGCACCACTGCAGACCACGTTTCATCAATTTTCAAACTGGATCAAACAGCTTCAACACAACCCTTCACTTATCAACAAATATACTTCGCCCAATGCTTCAAATAGAATAGTGAAACCACTGTAACCAGAATATCAGATATAACCCAGACTTCAGAATAGATATGCAGAAACACATTCAACCTTGAGAAATCATTATTTCAGATACCATACGTGCTTTTATTTAATCAGACCTGCGTATACACGCGCTTTCATGAAACGAACCCGCGTATACATTTGTGCATTTCTCAGAAAACCCTAGCTTCCCATACGCGCTTTTATTTCATCAGTTCCGCGTATACACGCACTTTTCATGAAACGAACCTGCGTATAGATCTATAAAAGATAAAATTTGTAGAACATATTAGATCTATGAACTTACCCAGATTTCTTCATCAGATTTGCGCCAGGTCTTCATCACTTCTTTTCAGATCATCCTAGAGATTCATCATTTCTAGATCTAGAGATCTTGAACCTTCATCATATTCATAGGTGCATCATAGATTCAGATCAATTAAGAAAAGAGTTCAACCATGCAGATATACTTCAGAGTGAAGTATTCATTAAAGCCCAGACATTTGCACACACTTGCACTATGATTTCCTTCTCCTTAAATAGAATTAGCCTTTGTCAATACCATGAGTCAAAACCACACCACTTCCAATGCTATTCCTGGACGGGATCAAATAGATAATCCAGCGCTCAATACAATGGGTCAATACCATGGTAATGCCCCCTCGTTTTATAAAAATAGAGCACAAATTGGCATACGTGACTTGGCACGTACCTTTCTGCGTGCATGCGCTACTTCACCTTAACAAACCCGCGTATGCTTTGTAGCATAACTTATTTATCATTATTTTGGCACTTTCTGAATTCCTTTCTTCTGCTACTTCTGAACTGATCTGTAGATACATCAGATTTACATTATTAACAACTCATCAAGTCAGTTTCCATCAAGAACAACTTCATTAAGCAGGTTCCATCAAATTCAACACATTGTATCACATTGCCAACAATTTTATTTCATCAAGTAGGTTACCATCAACTTCATCAAGTAGGTTGCCATCAAGGACAACATATGCCAACAATCTCCCTCTTTGGACTTGATGGCAACCATGATGGTCTTTGATCATCTCAACAGATAGATTCATTGAATATAACCATTATGCAAACACCATGATGCTCTCCCCTTATTAAAACTCCATGTTACTCTCCCCCTTTGACATCAAGGGCAAAGGGCAGATGAAAACCAAAACAAGGTTTTTCTCCTCATGTAGAAAGAAGAGCTCTGTAGATCTGATGTGCACTGAAGTTACCTTGTTCCCCCGGAGTTCATGCTGAATCTTCAAACATATTATTCAATGAAGTACATGACTCTATGACCTTTCCTATCACCAAGGACTCATACTTACAGCAAAGATCCAACCAAGTGGATTTACACATTTTGACTCAACTACCCAACCAAGTGGGTTTACAAATTTGAACAAGTCCTTTACATGACTGAATATTACAATTTACATCATAGGTCACAACCTTTTCATCAAATTACACATAGAATTTTTTATAACCACTATCAAAAAGACCTCAAGAGAGATCAAAATTTAGAATCATCATAATGCCACCAATGCATTATATTCAGCAAGGCTAATGCTCCCCCTGAAACTGTGCATCCAATGCATCCTTTCCATATGACCAAAACTCCTCCTTAGCTTGTGCAACCTGAACACTTTTAACAGCCAATCATCAAGGCATCTTTACCCAAAATCAGAGAATGAAACAGAAATATAAGAGCTGAAACATCATTAGAGATACCATATAGCACTGCAGCTGTGCTGAAGAATTCTGACCCCAAGTAAAATTTGTCAACAACTAACCATACGTGGTTTTCTTTGTATAAACTTGCATATATACGCGACTGTCTTTCAGGAAACCCGCGTATCCAATTTAATCTTCTGAATTTAAGCAGTTTTGATTTTCTGCATGGCAGAGACTACTCCCAGCTTCTGTCTGAGATATTCGAATGCTTCCCTGGGCAGAGGTTTGGTCAGCATATCAGCAACTTGTTCTTTGGAGGGAACATACTCCAAATTCACCTTTTGTTCAAGCACTTGTTCACGTAAGAAGTGATACTTGATGGGCATGTGCTTAGTCTTGGAGTGCATAACAGGATTCTTTGAGATACTGATGGCACTTGTATTATCACATATAATGGAGACAGGAGGTGAACATTTGATTTGAAAGTCTTGTAAGGTTTGCATCATCCAAAGAAGTTGAGTGCAACATGATGCGGCAGCAACATATTCTACTTCTGTTGTAGATAAGGCAATAGATTTTTGCTTCTTACTGAACCAGGATACTAACCGGGGCCCCATATAGAATGCACCACCACTAGTGCTTTTCCGATCATCAACATTTCCAGCCCAATCTGCATTAGTCTAAGCATGAAGAGTAAGATCAACATTCTTTGGATACCATAGTCCAAAGTCTTGAGTTCCTTGTAGATATTTGAATATTCTTTTGACATCCTGAAGGTGAGACTCTTTTGGATTAGCTTGGAATCGTCCAACAATCCCAACTACATGCATAATGTCTTGTCTAGTCCCAGTGAGATAAAGTAGACTTCCTATCATAGCTCTGTATTCTGGTTGATTCACCATGGGAGAATCATCATGCGAACTGAGATTACATCCGGTTATCATTGGTGTACTTACAGGTTTGCACTCTTCCATGCCATACTTCTTCAGAATTTGCTTAAGGTATTTTTCCTGTGATAAGAATATGCCATCTGTAGTTTGATGCACTTGTAAGCCAAGAAAGAATGTTAGTTCCCCAAGTAAATACATTTCAAATTCCTGCTACATAACATAAGCAAATTTCTGACTCATAGATTCTTCATTACTTCCAAAAATGATATCATCAACATATACAACCACAATCAATAGTTTTTCATTTTCAATTTTTGTGTACAAGTTGCTATCAGCAAATCCCTTTGAAAATCCTTGTTGATGAAGATATTTGTCAAGACGATAATACCATGCCCTTGGAGCTTGTTTGAGACCATATAGAGCCTTTTTAAGTCTATAAACAAGATTTTCATCATTTCCCAAGATGAAGCCTTTTGGTTGTTCTATATAAACTTCTTCTTCTAGATCACCATTGAGAAATGCAGATTTAACATCCATTTGATAAACTTTGATTTGTTGAAAACTCGAAAAAGCAAGAAACATTCTTATGGCTTCAAGTCTAGCTACAGGAGAAAAAGTTTCTTCAAAGTCTATACCTTATTGTTGAGTATACCCCTTGCAAACAAGTCTAGCTTTATTTCTTACAACAACCCCATTCTCATTTAACTTGTTTTTGAATATCCATTTAGTTCCAATGACATTTTTGTTATGAGGTCTTGGCACTAATTCCCAAGTGTGATTCTTTTCAATTTGATCAAGCTCTTCATTCATGGCTTGAACCCAACATGCATCTTTGCTAGCTTGATTGACATTGTGTGGTTCAATAGTGGATAGAAATGCCAGATAGCTACAAGATCCCACAAGAGTCCTTCTTGTTTGTACACCTGATCCCTTATCTCCCAAAATTTGAGATTCTGGATGATTCTTTTGAACATATCTGGATGGAGCTTTTTCAGATAAATCATCTTCGGGTTCTTCATTGGGTTCACTGTCTATATCATTGCTATTTGATGTAAAAGGAAATAAGTCACCGTCATCTTCATTTGTTGTTTGTTTTTCTTCTTTTGGGGCTGCAGGAGACTCATCAATAACAACATCAATACATTCAACAATCTTCCGAAGTCTTTTATTGTAGCATTTATAGGCTCTACTCGTAGAGGAGTAACCAAGAAGTATTCCTTCATCTGCTCTAGGTTCAAACTTGCCAAGTTTTTCATCATTATTTTTGATAAAGCATTTACTTCCAAAAACTCTAAAATTCTTCACAGAGGGAGAATTACCATACCAGAGTTCATATGGATTTTTGTCACTATTTACATGAACATGTGCCTTGTTGAGAATGTTTACCGCTGTATGTGCTGCTTCTCCCCAAAATGTGTCAGGTGTTCCAGAATCATCAAACATAGCTCTAGCCATTTGTTGAACTGTTCTATTCATTCTTTCTACTACGCCATTTTGTTGTGGAGTGCCAGCTACAGAGAACTATCTTTTTATGCCATGTTGTTCACAAAATTCAAGGAATTCATCTGAAGTATATTCTCCTCCTCGATCAGATCTAAGACATTTGATTTTTAGATCTAATTCATTTTCAACCAGAGCCTTGAAGATCTGAAATTTCTCAAATGCTTCATATTTGTGTTTAAGCAACCCAATCCAACACATTCTAGAGAAATCATCAATAAATTATATATAGTATTGTTCACCACGAGGTGAATTTTTCCTCATAGGTCCACATATGTCAGTATGAATGAGTTCAAGAGGCCTACTTGATGATCCTTCCTTGGCATTAAATTGCACTCTGGTCTACTTGCCGAATTGGCAAGATTTGCATATGATACTTTCAGGTAGAGTAATAGCGGGAAGACCACGAACAGCATTAAGTCTGCTTGATTTGTTGATTTGAGAGAAGCTTAGATGCCCCAACCTTTTATGCCATAGACAGTTTTCTGAAGATTTACTCAAGTAACATTGTTCTTTGTAGTTCTTCAATACATACAGGTTGCTTGGAGTTCTTTTTCCTTTTATAATTGTTTTACCTATATCAAGATCACGAACCACACATTATTTTGAAATAAAGACAACTTCAATTCCTTGATCACACATTTGACTTACACTTAACAAGTTATGCCTTAAACCATCCACATACATGACATCATTAGCCTTCACCTTTTTTTTTAGAAACAAAGACCCTTTTCCTTTAATTACAGCAGGAGTATCATTTCCAAATGTAACTTTCTTTTCCTTTTCTAGAGCACTATATGCAAGAAGTTTGTTTTTGTCACCTGTCATGTGTCTTGAGCATCCACTATCAATGTACCATTGATTTTCTTCACCTTCTGCAAATAACACTATGCCACAATTTTCAACCTGTAATTCCTTCTTTTTCCATACTTTGAACTTGAAGAAAAATGCTCTCTTGGTTGAACTTTGCTCCTGCATTCAGATTCTTCATGCCCAAAGTTATTGCAATAAGCACACTCAACTTCATTTAGAAGAGGAGAAAATTTGTTATAGGTATTCTTCTCAAATTCAATCCTTTTCTTTCTTGCTTCTCTAGTCATGATGGTTTTATATTCAACACATTGAACAACTTTATGACCAAAATTGTGACATGAGAAACATTGTCCATTGAAGAACAAATTTCTGCGATCATGAAATCTTCTACTTGGATTTACCTGTTGATTGGTGTTTATTTGAGAGATATTCCTGTTAGTGTTCTTTGAATTGAGATGATCATTCTTTACCTGTAATGATTCTTTATTCCCTTGCTGAGTGGCAGAATTTTGTAAACCAGCTGTAGCTGCTTTTAGATAATTTGGTGCTGAAGCCTGAGAAGACTCTCCGGTATATCCAAGACCTTTCTTTATAAGAGGAGAACGTTGTACCTTGATAATCTCATCTAAGGTTTCAGATCCTTTAGCAAATCTAAGATTCAGAGTCTTTACTTTCTCAAAATCTTTTCTTAGACTTACCACTTCACATTATAATTTCTCAATGTGTTTCTTTGCTCCTTCAACCTACTTTTCCAGAGTCTCTATGGTTATTTTTCTTTCTTCTAAGAGTATTTTACTTTCTTCTAAGCGTATTTTTAGTTGATTTTTTTCTTTAAGAAAGTCATTGTCCTCTAGAGCATCCACAAAAGTATCATTTTCTTCTCTAGATTCAAATGCCATGAGAAGTCTAAGATCTTGTTCACATTCTTCCTCACTATCAGATAACCCATCACTGTCTTCATGAGTATAGTAACTTTTTCTAGTGTTAAACCGATTCTTATTCCTTCTTGCTACTTCCTTCCCTTTTGCAGGTGTTTCTTTATGAGGACACTTAGCAGCATAATGACCAATTCTTCCACACTCAAAACATTTGAAAGGAAGCTTACCTCTAAATCGTCCTGTGCCAAGTTGAAGTTTCTTTACAAAATTTGCCTCATCTTCTTCTGAGATATATCCTAATCCTTCTGCTTCTTGTACTTCTTTCCCTTTAGTAGAAGCTCTCAAGACAACCTCTTTGACTTCATATGGTCCTCCTCTTCTCATTTCATATGCGGTTAGTATGCCATGAAGTTGTACCACAATAAGATTTTGAAGATCCTGTTTTTCTTCAAGAGCAGAAACTTTTGACTCAAATTTTGTTGTTAGCGATATTAAAATTTTCTCAACCAAAGTAGATTCGGTTATTGTTTCTCCCAGATTTCTCATATGATTTACAACATCATCAACACGTAAAAAGAAACTGGCAATACTCTCATCACTATGCATCTTTAAATTTTCATATTCAATTCTGAGAGTTTGGAGTTTTGCACTTTTTACCTTTGCATCACCTTCATAACTTAGAATGATTTTGTCCCACATTTCCTTTGTTGTATTTAGCTGCATAACTTTGAAAAATTTAGATTCAGTCAGACTTCCCGTTATAGCATTGACCGCCTTTGCATTTGATTCATAATTCTTCTTTTCAGTCGGATCTGTTGGTATTGTAGCTGGATATTGATATCCTTGTTGAAAAATGGCCCATACATCTGTTCCCATAGACTGAAGATAGGATCTCATCCTTGTTTTCCAGAAGATTAAATTGCTTCCATTAAAGAGTGGAGGCTTGATAGATGTTGTTCCATCTTGCTTGATCTTCCTTCTAGTGGCTAAGCTTTTTCAGAAGGACCTGCTCTGATACAATTTGTTGGGAAAAATACTGAGAGGGGGCGTGAATCAGTATTTAGTGTTGACTGAAAAACTTTTTAACTTTTTCTAGCTTTTAAACCCATACGCTACTTTAATGAACACAACTCGCGTATACACGCGGATTTCCTTAAGTAAACTCGCGTATGCTCAGAGATCTAATATGCATTTAATTCTTAACTTAGATCATTGCATCATTCATTCATCAAATGTTTAGTACGCAGTAAACAGGTGCAGTAAGAACATAATAAATCACCACACATAAGAAACACACAAGAACACCAAGATTTAAGGTGGAAACCCAATTCGGGAGAAAACCACCGCTGTCGTCGTCTCAGTTTCAATATTTATTATATAAAGAAAACTTCTTACAATCATGTACTGGCGCAGACTCATACCAGCACGCAGGCACCCACCTGCAGAAGGCTACAACCTTCTCTCATTTACCAGCCTCTCCTAGAAGGGAGATATAACCCCCTGTTCTCGTTTACCAGCCTCTCCTAGAAGGGAGCTACTACCCCCTGCTATAGTTTACCAGCTACCACTGGAAGGGAGCTACTACCCCCTCACTGAAGGCTTCGACCCTCAGCACCACTGCAGACCACGTTTCATCAATTTTCAAACTGGATCAAATAGCTTCAACACAACCCTTCACTTATCAACAAATATACTTCGCCCAATGCTTCAAACAGAACAGTGAAACCACTGTAACCAGAATATCAGAGATAACCCAGACTTCAGAATAGATATGCAGAAACACATTCAACCTTGAGCAATCATTAATTCAGATACCATACGTGCTTTTATTTAATCAAACCCGCGTATACACGCGCTTTTCATGAAACAAACCCGCGTATACATCTGTGCATTTTTCAGAAAACCCTAACTTCCCATACGCGCTTTTATTTCATCAGTTCCGCGTATACACGCACTTTTCATGAAATGAACCTATGTATAGATCTATAAAAGATAAAATTTGCAGAATAGATCAGATCTATGAACTTACCCAGATTTCTTCATCAGATTTGCACCAGGTCTTCATCACTTCTTTTCAGATCATCCTAGAGATTCATCATTTCTAGATGTAGAGATCTTGAACCTTCATCATATTCATAGGTGCATCATAGATTCAGATCAATTAAGAACAAAGTTCAACCATGCAGATATACTTCAGAGTGAAGTATTCATTAAATCCCAGACATTTGCACACACTTGCACTATGATTTCCTTCTCCTTAAATAGAATTAGCCTTTGTCAATACCATGAGTCAAAACCACACTACTTCCGATGGTATTCCTGGACGGGATCAAATAGATAATCCAGCGCTCAATACAATGGGTCAATACCATGGTAATGCCCCCTGGTTTTATAAAAATAGAGCGCAAATTGGCATACGTGACTTGGCACGTACCTTTCCGCATGCATACGCTACTTCACCTTAACAAACCCACGTATGCTTTGTAGAATAAATTATTTATCATTATTTTGGCACTTTTTGAATTCCTTTCTTCTGCTACTTCTCAATTGATCTATAGATACATCAGATTTACATTATTAACAACTCATCAAGTCAGTTTCCATCAAGAACAACTTCATTAAGCAGGTTCCATCAAAGTCAACACATTGTATTACATTGCCAACAATCTCCCCTTTAACTCATCAAGTAGGTTTTCATCAACTTTATCAAGTAGGTTGCCAACAAGGACAACATATGCCAATATATGTCACTGGTTTTGCATCATTAATCAAGCACATTTCATAGGATCCTAGTCTATTACTATTGGTGAAGTTTTCTTTACTTTGTTTATTACATTTCTATATTGTTTCATTTTCTTCTAGGCTTGCATCAGAAAAATGGCATAGGATTTACCCTTGTTAGGTACCCTATGTCTCTGCTCTCCTTGCCCTCAATGTTTTCTGCTAATGGGTTATCTAAGAATTGATTTCAGTTAATTTAACCAGTGTAGTGGATGTTATTGCTTGCTCTCTAATGTATCAATTAAATGAATTTGTTCTTATATTTTCTTGTTGGGTTTAAGCTGGAAGATTTGGGAACACTGGGAATTAGAGTTAGCCCTGTCCACTAGGATCCTTGTGCGACCAGCTGGCCTTTCTAAGATCTCTCTGTTAAACTTGTCTCTGTTTTTCCCTTGGAGCATGCTAAAGCTGACCTGGAGTTAAATGACCTCTGGTCTGATCTATAAGCTACCCCTTTGTCCCTCTTTGAGATTTTTCTATGAGTATGTCCAATCAGGTCTAGAGTTAAATGACCTCTGACCTAATCTATAGACAGAAATTGGGTTACTTTCCTTATTTCACTTTCAATCCTTAATGTTCATTCCATCATCTATCTAAAAGATCCTTTAGTGTAGATGACTTGCCCTCTGAAAGCTTTGGCTAGTTTTTGCATGTAATCACCTTTCATGACTCCATAGCCCAATTGATGGCACTTTCTCGACCCATCCTCTTTGCTGAGACATCCTGTTGTTTTTTTCTTTTCCTCCCATTACTTTCTCAGTCTATGATCTCATGACCAACCCGGCAACCCACCAACCAAATTATTTTAAACCCCCCTTTGTGCTTCATAACTAGCCTAACATCTCATTTGAGCTTCAAAGACATATCATTCTTTGTTTTATTGGAGAGATCCCTCTCCAGGTCCAAGAGGGCTAGATCCTAGGGCCCAAAAGTGGTTTGATATTGTCTTATCTTTTGGGCTAGATCCTAGGGCCAAAACATAGGAACCCCAACATAATGGCGACTCCACTGGGGAAAGAGACCAATCAACCTTGATTTGGTAAACCACTGTGGTGGACAGTAAAAGCTTAAATCATCCACGTGGCAACTCCACAGATCCTAAATTATTAAAGGACTCCACTGGTGATCAGTAGGCCGCTGATTATCTATGTGTTCACAAGACTCCACTGGGAGACCATGTCGCAATACAACATCATCCATGCAAAAGATCCAGTCACTTCACTTATGGAAGACTCTGAACAATTTGCAAAAATGTATCCAAGCCTCATAGCAGAGTTTCAGTATGGAATAGCAAGTGTACTGGCATAAATTGAATGGGAGGACCTTCCAAAGATTTTCCTTCTCAGCTCAGAAATCGACACTCAACCTTGGCTTAAGAAAATGTTTCTAGATTTGGTGGTTGAGAGATATGAAGCTGAGATCGAACGTCTGAACTCACAAGAAAAATCATACGAGTTCAGAGACCCGCGAGTTGTTTTGGAAAGTCTCTCGCACCCCAAAAGAGAAGAGATTCTGCTTCTCTTCCAAATTCAAGAAGAAGAGGATCCGACTTTCATGAGCCACACTGAATATGCAGTGGAAGATGCAATAATCGAAGTTTCCCAGGACGCAAGTGGCCTACCAATCATGGCAGGCCTAAAAAAAGAAAGTGTACATCATGTGCTCATTGATCCTGTGGCAGATTACATGGAGGCCCTGATCAGCTCAAATTCACCAGAAATGATCCTTAGCATGGGCTAGATTCATCAGAAATGGTCACTACTGATGGTGACCTCAGTTTTGAAGAACCACATGCAGAGCACCCTGTGGTTATCTCTGACAGGTAGTCAGTGCTCATATCCTTTTTTTCTATTGCTTGAATGGCTGCATTGGCATTATTGTATCACCTAGAACATCAGAGATTTCCAAGTAGAGTAGGGTAGGTAGGAAGTCCGAAATAAGCTCAGTCTATGAGCATGTAGTTAGTTGTTTTAATTTCTGCAAAGTCCAGCAAGTCAGACAGTCTAATCCTGGCTTGACTGTTTTAAATTTATGTCTTAGAATGTAGAGAAGAAGTCTGCTAGACAATCTAATCCTAGCAGATATTAGTTTAGGTAGAGAAACTATGAGACCAACAGTTTAATCTGGTCTCATGGAGTAATAAGGGTAGAAATAGAATAGGTTTATTTTCCTGTTTGTAAAGATTGATGATGTAAAGTGTCTGCAAGTCCAAATGCACCCAGAAGAAAATTTTTTAGCACTATAGCGTGGGTAGGTAGTTGTCTGGGAGAAATTTTACTACTGATATGATGTCTTCATAATTTGTGGCAGCTGAAAACCACAGAAAGAAAGGGATGTGCCAAGCAGCAAGCATCTAGCCTACACCAAAGATTTATTCTTTGAATTCTTAACTCCTTCAAGAAGAAGCCATCCCCATGTGGAGCCACTATTAGCCCCCTATAAATTTTTGACAAGCAAATAGGGGGCTAAAATGTTGTTGAGCCTTCAAGGAATGCATTTCCCCTGAAAACACATCATCCTTGAAGCCTCCTTGTTCCTTGTGTCCTTTGACAAAATCCCCTCTGCTGTTTTCCCTTACAAATCCTCTCTGTTTGTGAAGAAATGCCCAAACGGCCCTTTTCCCTCTTATTTCACCCCCACTTAGCTTCTATTTTGTTTCCCCTTCTACTTCCCTTCTTACCTTTTCAAATCCCCTTTATATCCTTCCCCTACCCTTTGTTGGCTTTTCCCCCCCTTATTCCTCTATAGTTCCCCTTCGTAACCTTTAAATCACATTGGAATGGGCTAAAACCCACTTTCCGACCTTATAGGGCCTAGCCCCTTTTCCGCTAGCCCCTTTTAACCACTTCCCCATGTAACCCGCCACTATTTACATCAAAAAGCGTGTATCAAATTTCACATGTTCATGTTCGATCGATCTATCACAAATATTTGCAATGCAATCTGATCGCGTCGCAAATATTTGCGATGTGATCTAATCAAGTCATCGTACTTTCTGCCCATCGCACTTTCCTCCGATCGTGTCCTCCCTCTGATTGATCGCATCGCGATATTTTGCGATTGCAACTCGATCGCACCATTGCTCGATCGCGTTATCGCAAGTCCTTTCCTCCTCCTCCGCCCCGCTCCATCTCCCGATTGCGATTCGCGATTTGCAATCCAACCTGTAGGGTCCCACATCCAAAGGCTCTGCTCCATTGTTTTTCGTATTTCTTTTGTAATTTGCCCAAGAGTTAATATTTGGGCTTTTACACTGTTAACCATTTCTTCCGCCACTGTTCCTCCGGGCCTCCACAAAATTTCTCCACTACCACTGCCCGGGATCACGATAGGTTTATTTTATTAAGCAGATAGCACAAAGAAGCCATTACAGCCGCTAGCGCAGTAGCAGAGGTGGTCTTTGAAGGGATTCAAGCTGGTTAATTAAATATTAATAATTATAATCCCGTGTTCAAAGAATTGAGGCACAGTTTGAAGATTTAAGCACACCGTCAAAGTATTATCTGTGTTTAATATCAATAGAGTACTCTTCTCCAGACAGGACACCTTCCTACAAGAAATCTCCATGCCTCCTCGAGCCCTGAAACGATTAATTACACTGACTGAAGCTCATTTAAGACAGTCAGGCAGCAGTTATGGAGGTATGGAGCGGCCTTGCAGAATTTCCACCCATTTCATTTGTTCCATAAGGCTAGCACAAAGTTCCAGACCGCCATAAGGACTTAAAGAACATATTAGATGTCGATCTCGACCTGACAGACGCTTCCAAACAGTCTACAGAGTACAACATAGTGCCATTAAGTAGAATGGGCTCGACCTCCTCTACCATTCTGTCTTAATGAGACTCATTTAATTTGTATCTACTCCTGCTTTCATCTCTTCTTCTATAAGAATCCCCAAGAACACATTGTAAAGGGTGGTTGTTGGTTGTTGGTTGTTAGTTCTTGTTCGGCTGCTTCCGTTGTAGTTAGAGGGATTAATTTTTGACTGTTAGAGCAGTTTTGGAAGGGATTAGCAGAGTAGTTGTTATGTAGTAGGCTAGGAGGAGAATTCTGGACTGTAACAGCCATTGAGCTCAGAGTATGTGACTGGTTTTGCATCATTAATCAAGCACATTTCACAGGATCCTGGTCTATTACTATTGGTGATGTTTTCTTTACTCTGTTTATTACATTTCCATATTTTTTCATTTTCTTCTGGGCTCACATCAGAAAAATGGCATAGGATTTACCATTGTTAGGTACCCTATGTCTCTGCTCTCCTTGCCCTTAATGTTTTATGCTAAATGTGTTATCTAAGAATTGATTTCAGTTAATTTAACCAGTGTAGTGGATGTTATTGCCTGCTCTCTAATGTATGAATTAAATGAATTTGTTCTTAGATGTTCTTTTTGGGTTTAAGCTGGAAGATTTGGGAACACTGGGGATTAGAGTTAGCCCTGTCCACTAGGATCCTTGTGCGACCAGCTGGCCTTTCTAAGATCTCTTTGTTAAACTTGTCTCTGTTTTTCCCTTGGAGCATGCTAAAGCTGACCTGGAGTTAAATGACCTCTGGTATGATCTATAAGTTGCCCCTTTGTCCCTCTTTGAGAGTTTCCTATGAGTATGTCCAAGCAGGTCTGGAGTTAAATGACCTCTGACCTAATCTATAGACAGAAATTGGGTTACTTTCCTTCTTTCACTTTCAATCCTTAATGTTCATTCCATCATCTATCTAAAATATCCTTTAGTGTAGATGACTTGCCCTCTGAAAGCTTTGGCTAGTTGTTGCATGTAATCACCTTTCATGACTCCATAGCCCAATTGATGGCACTTTCTCGACCCATCCTCTTTGCTGAGACATCTTGCTGTTTTGTTCTTTTCCTCCCATTACTTTCTCAGTCTATGATCTAATGACCAACGCGGAAACCCACCAACCAAATTATTTTAAACCCCCCTTTGTGCTTCATAACTAGCCTAACATCTCATTTGAGCTTCAAAGACATATCATTCTTTGTTTTATTGGAGAGATCCCTCTCCGGGTCAAGGAGGGCTAGATCCTAGGGCCCAAAAGTGGTTTGATGTTGTCTTATCTTTTCGTATTGCCAAATCTGCCAAAACATAGGAACCCCAACAAGTTCCTCAGGGGAGGAAACCCTATTTTATTCTGCTATTTTCTGAGGGGCTTCTGCTTCTGCCTCCTCCTCGTCATGAATTTCCTCGGATGTATCCTTGCTGTGGATATAATGTTCCTTTGATTTCTCTGCCTCAATATTGAGGTTGAGCGGACTCTGGGGTTGCATATACTCACACATATTAGCCAAAATTTGGGCCAATTCACCCTCCTGTAGTGGACTCTGTGGTGGACTTGCGCTGGAGGTTACGGGAGGTTCTGCTTGCTCTCTTTCTTCTTCACTGGTTCGTTTAGTTTCTTCCCCTTCCTGGTTTTCTCCTCCTTCCAGTTGCGGGGGTTGCTCCTCTCTAGAACCAGGTAATTCTAATGGTTGGTTGTTGCTACTCTGGATGTTTCCCAACATTCCCCTGCTTCTTCTTAATATGGAGGATTGTCTGCATTTTAGAGGTCTATTTTCTATGCTGGTGATTCTTTTTCATTTAGGGGCAGGTAAGGCTGTTCCTCCGTCTATCAAAAATAACAATTCTTCCAAACTAATATGTTGTTGACAAGACTGTAACTAACTATTAATTGAATTAAACAATGGTGGCTTACTACCATCCTTGTATGACGAGATTTATTTATGCTCAAAGCAGTGTCATGCAGTAAGAAATTTAAATAAATTCACAACACATTTCTATTTTAGTACTGCTAACAATTTGAGGTGGCGTGGTCTTACCGCATCTTTTCTTCCGTCGCATGTAATGTAGCTTTGCACTACTCTAACCAATTCTGCCCATGGTTCCCCCAGAGTTGCCGGCTACACCCCTTTTCCTTTGACGGTCAGGGTTTGTCCTTCATCCCGAAAGATGTTCATGGCCTCTTGAAGTCTGAATTTTTTATGGGTCCATACGGGTCCAACTGCTGGTAGACCGGACACCTAAGTGATTACTGCATCTGTCACTATTATTTTCCTTCCTCTAACTATGGAATGGTCTATTATTCATTAGTATTTTTCACCTGTTGTTGATGACTAGATTCCTTAGCTAAGTTTTCTAGAAGCTAATCTTAAATTGTCAATTTGTCATCTAGAAAACACCCCAAACAAATTTTCTGTCCTCCTATCCCTTCCTCTCAATCTATGATGAGAAAAATCTCCAGTTTTCAAGTCCTATCTTGTTTCAGCAAAATATCCCTATCTAGAGTTATTTTAGCTTGGTTTATCTGCTGTCATTTACCCTTGTTTCTCATGCCATTCACTATCCAAAGGTTGACAAAGTTTCTACAACTCTATCCCTGGTCATCTTGTCATTTGAAAATCTTATCATGCCTAAGAAAACACTCAGAATCTATAAAAATTATCCATAAGTTAGATAGTGGTGTTTAGGGAGTTTTTCCTTGGCTAAGATATCCTAGGCCAAAAAGCCTCTGTCTAGTACCAGTCAACCATGAATTAGTTCCTATTCTGCAAAACAAGCATTGTTCTATCCATAGGTCGCACACCACTAAGAGGTCACTTTGTCTCATTTCAGAAGAAGTTCAACAAAGACTCAAATCGGGAAAAGAGAAGGTTTGTCACTGTCTAAAGAAAAATGCTTAGATTAGGCGAAATCTCCATGAAACACCAAAAGAGCTCTTCAAGATTCCAAAACATCTGTTTTTACATCTCTGCAGGGGTATAATTTAATGATGATCAGTGTACAAAGGAGGGAAAAAAGGAAAATTTCAACAGGTCCTTCATGCTGACTTAGTTTTCCATCAAGGCAAGTAAAGTACAGTAAGTAAGAGCAACAAGTGTACATGTTATAAATCGAAAAGCTGCCTGAAGAACAGAGATCACTCATTAATTCGAAATGAACACAAAAAACTGAGTGATGCTGATAAGCAATGCTACCTAATCTTTCCAAAGGGCATCATCATGTAGGGCATAAGAAGACAACTGCTTCTTATGTGAATTTCAACCTGAGTTGTGAAAATTGGTCAAAGGAAATCTTAATATACCCTGAAAACAAAGTCAATGGAAATTTAGTTCAAAGGTGTCTAAAAGTGAGTGTTATCCTGATACCAACCACTTTATTCACTCCCTAAAAACTTTAGAGTGATATGATACCAAGCAAAGACATATATTGCAGAGAAATGACACAGTGTTGAAATAAATGAAATTTCATGTGTATGATGATAACCTCCTTCATAAAAAGCAGAGGGTTAGGAAGACATTGATGTGGCCTCCTTCACAAACAAGCAGAGGGCCAACATATTATTAAGTAACTTCAGTGGCTACTTGGCGCTTTTTCCTCCAAAGGATGAACAGAGAATGCATAGTAGGGTTTGAAATGTTATTTTTGATAAAGTCTCTGTTGTTAAGACCATGTTGAGAAACAGTGGTGAAAACAAATGAAAATTCATGGGTTGAAGGCCTTTGTTACATCATGAGGAAAGCAGTGACATGGTGGTGTTAAGGACCTTTGATCTTGTGTTTATGAAAATTCCCTTCAAAGGATAAATCAGAGGTTATATTTTGACTAAGAGAAACCTCATCTAAATGGTAAGGTGATAAACCAAGCTGGGTTTAAAATCGCTTCTGCAAACTGATATAAAGCAGACAATCCACCCAGATGATTTATATAAGAAGGTTAGATTTCATTTTAGACAGATCTATCCTAGTCTATCTAACCACTTTTTCGAGGTAAACAGAGGGCTAGCACCTGGGTTACAACTACTATGAATCTGCTCATTCATAAGGATAAAAACGTGACCATATTTGGTAAACAAGCAGAAGATCAAATCATACGATATGACCTCCTTCATTTCATGAACAAATAGAGTTGCATATTTGTTTTCAAAGGGCTGCAGTAGAAATGATTTTTTGAGCCTCTTTCAGATGATATATTGGGTCACAATTTTGGAGAAGACCGATACCATCTATCTAAATACCTCTTCCAAAGATAGGCAGAGAACTCTTTCATAAACAAATCATATAGGTCTTGGCTAGAGTTTCAAAATAATATAATTCTAAGGGAGATAGGTATCACAGGTAAAGAGTTTTGTGTCATAAAACAAAGGGACTGTTTGTAAGGAGATAATTCAAGAATGAAAAATGGAGAAAAAACACAGCTTACCCCTAAAAAATATCTATTCAAAGGGACAAAAGATATGCATATGAGAAGACCCCCATCACTTCATAAAATAGTGAATTGGCATTATGGTGTCAAGATGGCTGCAGTATTGTTTTTATGATAAACCTCCATGGTAAACAAGTGGAGGCAAAAACACAGTTTTTATAGACCTCTGTCACATCATAAAAAAAAGATAAATCAAGGTATGATATGGTTTTTGAGAAAGGTTTTATTGGATGTGGCAGAGTTAAGGAGACAGCTTAAAAAGGATAAGGCAGTTTGTTGAAAGAGGCAACCCTCACCATTGTGCACAAAGCCAACTTTCAGAAAGTTTCTTTCAAATTAAAAAGGGGAAGTTTGTTTTTCAAATTGAAATGAGGGAAACTTTTTTTTTCAAGTATAAAGGAGCTCGACCACATATCATTCATCATTTTGCAAAGCCAAGACAAGGAAGAGGGAAAACGTTTTGATAATTTTTCAAGGCATTTCCAGCCTTTGAAACGCGCAATGCGCCTGTACATTTGCGCAGCACGCCTGTAGGCGCTCACTGGACAAACTTGTTAAAGGCATGGCGCGCCTGTGCGGTTGCCCGACACGCCTATGCCCATCGTTTAACGGGTGCCCAGGGCCGACCTGACAGGTCAAACACAGGGCGTTTGTCCATTCAAAGCCCGCCTAGCCCATCAACCAACTCTGAATGCCAGTTTGCTAGCCCGAGCCAATTCTGCAAGAAGCTCTCAAAGGTGCCAAGATCGATTTTTACACAAAAAAACTCATCTCCAAATACAACAAAGGACATGTTTGAAAGGTATTTATGCATCTAAGTACATTTTTTGTTTGATTTAAAAGAAGGTTTGATATCAGAGTTGAAGGAAAACAATGATAAGTGGAAAGGGCCCATTGACAGTTTTAAAGAGGTTTAAAAAGAACAGAGTTTACTCTTCCAACCTATATTTGCTAAATTATAGAGAAATAATAATTAAGGGAGAAAGGTCTGCTTATGATCAGTTGAAAGGTCTCATAAACAGTTTTTTCAAAGAAACAGTGATAAAGGAGTGAAATTTTGTTGTCATTTTAAGAGAGGTTTCTTGATGTGAGTAGTTAAGGATAAACACAGTCTTACAGAGAGAAAATAGATTTTGTCTGAAAAAACTTTTACACAGTAACAAGAGAAGATATTGTTGTTAACAAACAAACTAAACTTCATCCAAAAGAGCTTGCTGGCGAAGATCATTACAGAGAAACAGTGATTAGGGGATAAGGGTTTGTTATCAGTGTCAAAAGGGCCCTTATGTTGGATAAGGAATAGAGCTTGGTTTTAGAAGGGAGACTCATCATTGCAGGTCAATAGCTTGTACTACATAAATCAGGGAATCATTGTTTTCAAAACTAGTACCTTGTGAATGTTGATACTTGTTTTTCAAGCACATAAGAAGATCATACAATCTATAAAGGGAAGACAGGGTTTTTTTTTAAAACTGCTTACTAAGTGACATGGAGACTACTTTGTTTATAGAAACAGTGATCATTAAAGAGGGAAAATTTTTTCAAAGAGAAAGCACAGTTTTTTTCAAAGAGTGTATTCTTTGCTTAGAAAGAAAGGAAGATAATGACTGAGTGAAACAGTTTTGATTAGTTTATAAAGGGTTTGCTCACCTCTTAAACAGGGTTTTCAAAAAATCAATGATTGAGGGAAAGAGTTTTTGTGTCAAAAAAAAAAAGGGGACTTGTCTTAAAAAACCAAAAATAGATCTTACTAAAGGCCTCCTTGCTCAAAACACAGTGCTGGAGAAGTGAAGTTTTTTTCATTTAACAAATAATTGTTTACCAACTAAAGATAAAAGCAGTAGTCTATTTTTGAGTACATTTCAAGGACTTGTTTGGTAAGTCAGTTAAGGGTATCAAAAGAAAAAATGCCTCCAAAGAAGGATAGCAGAAGTGGGTATCACAATAGGTATGAGCCTATTACAACTCAGGAAGTGAATGAATCTCCTTCGGTACTCTTCAATATTCATGAAGTAGGGTGCTTGGAATTTTTCCAAATAGTCCAAGAAGTAAAAAGTCACCTTCCTTTGACACATTTGTTTGCTTTGAGGCTACAAGGAAAGCATTTCCATCTAGCAGGTCTGGATTTCAAACTCTCTCCTAGGGCTATTTCCAAAACTACTAAGATCCCCTATATAGGAGAAAATTGGTTCAAACAAATATACCTAGATCTGAATCACTACAAACCCTTTCTAAAACCAGACCATCAGGATGATTTCCAAGCTATTTTTTCTTTTTCTTACTTGTTGAGAAGTTATGCCCCTCTTATGAAAGTCATCATGAAGTATTTCACATGTGAAGGGAGGTTTTCCCATATTTATGCCTATCACAGCAGGCTTCTTATGCATTTCACAAGAACTCAGTTGCTGAACCTACCTTTTTTCCTCTACAGAAGCATTGACAAGATGGCCTCTACTATCCAAAAGAAGCCCTCTGCTCAACAACAAGCTTGTTTATTTCATCATTCCCTTATCAAGGTCGTCATCCTCCATCAACTTGAGAAAAAGGGAGTTTCTTGGGACTCTTTCATCTCCCATCCCGATTTTGTCATTGCCTCTTCATCTCATGCAACTTCCTCACCATCTACTCATCATGTTTCTCCTTATTCTGTTAAATCCACTCCTAAAAGACCAAAATCCCCTATGATTGAAAGTGAAGAAGAGAAGAAGCAAACTAGTGATGAAGAAGAGCAAAGTGACAAGAAGCAAACTAGTGATGAAGAGGGGAAAAGTGAAGACTCTAAGCATGATAGTGGGGATGAAGGAAATGATGGTGAGCATGAACAAATTGATGGTGAGAATAGTAGTCATGAAGAGGAACATGATGGTAGCCAACATAGCAGTAAGCATGATGGTGATGAGGGACAAAATATTGAAGGAAAAGAACACAACAGTCATGAAGAAATCAGGGACAAAGATGAACAAGATAGTCCTCAAGAAAACAAAAAAAAGTGATAGCCAAAATAATGATGATGAGGGTCATGATAGCCCTCAAAAAGACACTTACGATGAGGTTCATGACAGTCCTCAAAAGGACACTTATGGTGAGAAACAAGACAGCCCTCAAGCAAGTAATGATGATGGCAGGCAAACACCAAACAGTGAGCATTCTGAAGGAGGCAGCATGGTAAAAGACCAATTTGAGCAAGTACAAGTAGATAAATCACCTCTCCCTTCTCATCAACACATCCAAGAGCATGTGCTAGCTACCTCTCCTAGGCAAGGGGCCATGACTCTTCCTCCAAAGGTGGTGAAGCCTAGAAACACTAGATCTGCAAAGAAGAAGACTACTCCAGCAGTGACTAGCAATGTCACAAGAGCACTAAGAAGTAGAGGCAAACCGCCTAAGAAGAGTATTTTTGAATTTCCAAAGAGAAAGAGGACCAAGAAGTCTATCCAAGGCAAGGGGAAAGAAAAAGAGGAGAGTAGTCATGAAAAGGAAAGGGAGTTTGAGATCATACAGATAGACAGTGATGATGGGGATAATGAAGCTATAATCCTTGAGGCTCTTTTGCAAAACAGAGAAAACAAAATTCATGACCTACATGCTGATCTAGAAAGGTCAAAGGACCTCATACATGTTCTACATATGAAAAACAAACAAATGAGTGGTCAAATGGCAGTTTTTGAGGCCCCGGCTTTCAAATACCAAAGGGAAGCCTACAAAGCACAAATCAAGCTTGAAGAACTTATGGGATAATTTGATGATACTGAAGAAGAAGAGAAGCCAATGAGAAAGAGGCCTAGAACTATGGGTCTCAAGAAATCTTTGGAGAAAAAGAAGGAAGAAGAGGCAGCCCTTGTTCAATCTTATCCTCTCACTCAATTGCTCGCCCAAGAAATAGAGAATGATAAAGAATTATGGCTTGAAAGGGCCAACAATAATTTGGAGGATAAATTAGAGAAATGTAACAGATACTTTAGCCTACAAAAGAATATGACCAGGCACTACAAGAAGTTGAACCAATTTTCCCGAAAAAAAACTCAAACTTGCTCAAGAAAGGCTCAAGGCTGCCCGAAAGAGGCGCCCGGTAGAAAAAGTGGAGAAAGGCACACCAGTGCTCAAAATATTCGACTCATATTCCTTACATGTTTCTAAGAACCCATGAGGGGCTTGCTCACCAAAATTGAGCAAATTTTGACAAGATTTTGTTTTTTGTGTTTTTTGGCCATAACTGCACATTTTTCAAGGCGCTGCCATGGGTGCTAGGAGCATCCTCAGCTCATGAAAGTCATTTTTTTGGATGGCCTAAATTCAAGGGCAGCTACTCACAAATTTTCAGATCCAAAGGAGATGTTTTGGTCCCCCAAAGAGGCGCAAAACAGTGATTTTTTAACTTTCTGCCTCACATATCAGCAAGCGCTACTTTTTTGGTTTTTTCCACTCACTTAAGTTTTTTACATACTTCCAGGGATAATTTCGGGACAAATAAAGTCTTTCCAGAAACTATACATCCAGGGCTTTCCAACGAGCCATCACAGGCCTCGTTTAGACATCGAGAGGTCCCTCAAAAGTGGTCCACAAGACAGGCAATTTTTTGCTGCTACGTTCCTGTAGCATTTTGGCAAAAAAGGCAGTTTTCTGAAGTGGCTTATCCAAATGTGC
This sequence comes from Pinus albicaulis, assembly GCA_034641835.2. Lineage (NCBI taxonomy): Eukaryota > Viridiplantae > Streptophyta > Pinopsida > Pinales > Pinaceae > Pinus > Pinus albicaulis. Next base: position 121,686 of record JAXQQM020083412.1, on the reverse strand, counting down.
GTTAAGCCTTTTTTGGCCATTGTCAGTTATGAAAAGTCAATTTTATTTCCTTTTTTAGCATTTTAAGATATTTTTAAAGATATTTTGTGCCTTGGGCTTTGCAAAGCCTCAAGGACAAAATCAGATATTTGTAATAGGCCAATGGCCTTCTAGTTACTCTTGGATAGTTTATTTCTCTTTAGCTTATATATTCCAAGAGATTTAAATGTATCAAGAGGCTGAACTAATGTTATAGAGCAATACATGGTTATACAAGCTTGGAAGAAATACTTTGTCTCATGATGTGGATGATTTCTTGTTTGTCTTGGATGGTGGAAGAGGATTGTTTGTTGGATTCCTTGGCTTGGTAAATAGTATAGTGTTCCTATCTGTATGTTTTCCTTGGTTTATCATACATGTTTCCATGTTTCTTGCTTTCAGTAGGTCAGTAAATAATAGATTTGAGACATGCCCATGGAAGCACCTCAAGTTTCCTGATTTCATTACAGCTTCTATGTTTTTCTTCTTTCTTAGTGATGTCAAAGAATTCTTAACTGCTCTTTGATACCCTAAGAACTTTTTATCAATTTCATTAATGGTTATTATGTATTCTATCTAGTATGATTCAAGGTATGCCCTTCTTACTCATAGCTGTCCAAAACCCCATCACTTAATCCTTTCTCTGAATCTTTGATTGTCCTAGTTGAACCAAAGAGGTCTTGTTTCGATCTTGCCCCTTTCCTATGCTCTACAATCTTATTTCAAAGTTCCCGATAGCTCAAAATATGATGTCTAGGATTTCCCTCTTCATGGATTGAGTTGTTTGTTTGACTTATTTGTTTTCCCCAAAGTCTAAAGGTGATTTTCCAAAAGTTAGAGGGTTTTATACTTCTATGTATCGTCTGAATGTTTATTTTATGCATATATCAGTTTGAGTTTCATCTATAGTGATTAATGGTTAGCCCTACCACATGGATGTTTGTTGTAAAACTATTTGTGCTTAAAACTTCTTCGTCTTTCACAAATTTACTGTCCATCCCACTTCATTCCACCTAAAAGAATCCATTTTACCTCAACCAAATCCACCTTGCAATATACCTTGTCCACTCTTTGAGGCAGTCTTGACCTTATCGACCCCATAGCCCAGTTGATCTGACAATATTTTTATCTATCTATCCTTTGATCAATTCTCCCTCAAAAAAACTAAAACAAACCAAAACATACTTAAAAACTAGCCTAAAATCAGATACATAGAAAGCAGACAAGTTCACATCTTTTGAACAAATATAGAGAGCCCTCTCTCAGTCTAGGAAGGCTAGGTCCTTTGGCTCCAAAGTTGGTTTGATGTTACCCTGTCATTTGGCTTGCCAATCTGCCAAATCACGGGACCCTAACATAATGGCGATCACGGTGGGACTCTGAGTGAATAAACAAACTTAGACTTCCCTAAACATTTCATCATCCCTTGAGAAGATTATCTTGTCGACTTACCCCACCGCTCACGCTTAATGGTGATCACGGTGGGACTTTCCTAAGTTAGTGACAAACTAAGTACATCTTAGGACTCTAGAAATCCCTTGTCTTCAAGAATATCTAGTGAATCCGCCGCCTCATCGCCACACTAACATAATGGAGATCACGGTGGGACCTATTAAGTACATGATAGTCTAGCAAACTCTTGTAGACTCATTAGTCCTTCAAAATTTAAATCAGACAAATAGCCTATAGAATCATTTAGAGTAAACTTTTTTTGTTTCACCATCTTAGCAAAGTGGTGAATCAAGTTTAGAATACTCCTACAAACTAGGCTGCATATAAAACTCAGAAAACCCCAAAAAACATCCCTAGATTGGCTTTCTCCCAGTTATTGGTGGTGGACCATAAGTACATATCTCTAAAAACAACAAAACATCCACCTGGCGACTCCACTAGCCTCCAGTAGGCCTAAAAATCCATAAAAAAACCAAAAATTTCATAAATCATACTATTTTGTTGACTCATCTTTTCCAAAAACTCAAAGTTCATGATACAGCCTCTGAAATTAGTGACAAACTAAGTACAACTTATGGATTCAAAAATCTTCATCTAAACATAGGAAATCAATAGAATAAACTTGCAAATAGAACCATAGCTTTTCAACAACCTAGAAAGCTATTGAAAATAAGTTTTAAGTCATTCTTGCAAGTTTTCAGATAAAATTTTTCTAGAAAACATTTTCCTAAAAAACATTTTTGTCAGTATTGGTGGTGGACCATAAATCTCAAGAAAATACACCTGGCGACTCCACTAGCCTTCATCTTGTTTTGATCATTCTTCACATTAGCGAAATCCCTAAAGAGGACATCAATCCAAAAAAAATCACAACTATCACCCTCTCTAAACTTTGACTTTGAAATCTGGCTTCACGAAGAATTAATACCAGATCTCACCTGGAAAATATTTTGTGGCAAACTTATGAAACTGGTAACTTAGCTATTGATAGGACCATCCACAAAGAAATCTCTGCACCTGAACATCTTACATCCTTGCAAGATTCCCAGTTTTACTTGAGTTCAACAAAAACCCTTTTTAGAAGCAAGTCGCAAAGTAAAATCAACCTTGACGATCTTCAGCCCTTAGATTTGCAACAGAGTCCCAGCAGAGAAGCCTCACCCACTACACCTCTTGATTTTCAACTTCACCACCAGTTTGTCTCTTACCACCCCAAATCTGCTCAGAATCAGTCCACAAGTCCAAGTACTTCTGCCACACCTTTTCAAACCACCACTTTGAAAATCACCTCATCTCATACCACAAACCCTCATACTGTAAATCTACCATTCGCTCCCATCATGGCAGCTTGGTATGCACCTTTAGTGTTACCATTGCCTTTGGTACCTTTGCAAAATGATTACCAATCCCAAATTCCACACTTCACCTGAACTGAGGCCACCACTGCCCAACAACATGTATATAGAATCACTCATGCTTTTGACTACATAGAATTAGAAGATGAAACCATAACTATCATAATTTTCGCCCAAAGCCTAGGCGTAGAACCCAAAAAATGGTTTAAAAACTTAGCTCCTAACAGCATACATGATCTCCCAGCATTTTACCAAAATTTCATAAACAGGTGGGAAATTAGGAAAAACCCCATCCAAATCCTTTTTGAATATAACGATCTTATAAGGAATATGGGGAAAAGTGTTCAGGACTATTGCACTAGATTCAACAGTGTCTATAATGCCCACCTGCCTCACATGAAACCTCCACTTGGCTCAGCATTAGAAAAATTTCCCAAAGGTTTCGATCCAGATATGACATACCAACTAAGAGAAAGAGACCCCCCAACTTTAGAAGAAATTAAAAAATTACCTATTAGTGTCGAAGCCAACCTAGCTGAGAAAAGAGCTAGGATAAGATCAAAAAAGAAAGTCACATACTGTGATGAGGTCATGCCTTCAGTTTCCTCCTCAGATCCCAAAATAGACAACTTGGTTAGATCCATGGAAAAAATGTGGGAAAGAATAAATCTGAATGAAAAAGCACCTCTTAAGGACAACTATCCAAACCCTCAAAACAGAAGCTGGAACCAAAATTTTAGAACAGACCCGCCTCAGAACAAACCAAGGGAAAATGACCAACAGATCAGGCCACCTTTCAATGAAAACTATGTTGATGAGGTAGAAAGAGATATGGAACCACTTGATGAAAATCACTTAAACTCTATAGGTTCTGATAGCGAGGGTGAGGGGGTGAGGTTTTCCTCACAGAAGAAGAACAAGTTTTCTTCTCCTCAAATCAAAATGAAGCAAATTATGAGGACCCCGAAGATCCTGAGGTAGGATTACAAAACGCTATAATGGAAGTCCACAGGCAATATGATCTTAGGAGTAAGAAAAACCACGATAGATCTAAGAAAGGTAGCTCAGACACTACTGTTACTAAAACCCTTGATACCATTCGTAAAAGAACAACAGATAGTAACAAAATCACGGCTAAGAAAACTGACCAAAACAAAGACAATTCTAGTTAGCCAAGCATTGATCCAAACTATCCTAGTACCTCTACTAAGATCCCCGAAACAGCTGTATTGAGCAAAAACCCAAATCAAAGTCAGCAAATTAAGAACATATAGAAAGTCATCACTGAAAAACTGAAGCAAATCTATCTAAACTACAAGTACCCTTCAGTTTTGAAGGGGAAATTGCCAAAATTAATATCACCATGCCTCTCACTAAACTTATTGCCCAAAGCTCATACAAATCTCAAGTGCTAAAGGTCCTAAACATAGGAAATGATGCAGATACTTTACACCTAGCTGATGATACCCCTAAGGTTTTGTTTGGACCAAAAATAGAAGGAAAATATCAAGAGGGAACCACTCTTCCTTTTTACATTAGCCTGAATATACATGACAAAATCCTACATAATGCCATGCTAGATTCTGGGGCCTCTCACAATCTCATGCCAAAAGTAGTAATGGAAAGATTAGGCCTAGAAATAACAAAAGCTTATAAAGACTTATATTCATTTGATTCAAGAAGATTCAAGTGTCTAGGCCTAATAAAAGATCTTTGTGTCAGTTTGGCTCAACTACCTACAAAACACCTAGTCATGGACATAGTGGTAGCAGAAATCCCTCCCAAGTACGGAATGCTTTTATCCAGATCTTGGGGGGCCAAGCTTCAAGGAAATATTCGACTAGATATGTCTTACCCCACCATTCCCGTGTTTAATCAAGCAAGAATACTGTATCAAGAATCACACATCAAATATATGGTCAGCAGCCAAGAAAGGACATATAACATCCCTATGTATTCCATACATTCAAACATGGATTCCTTCATCTTACATCTAGAAGATGACACTGATGAAACCACAAGTGAAACTAAAACCAGTTCAAGCACGGTATTGCAGCCAGACCAACCTCTGTATGATGAATTTGATACTCAAAACTATCATAAACCTGAACAATTATGTCTTGAAGAGAGGGAATTTGATTTTCTAGAAATAGAGATAGATCATAAAACAAAAAACATTATAGATCCTCAAGCAAATTGCTCAAACCAAGGACAAACATCAACAATACAATCAAGAACCTTTTTCAAAACAGAAGCACTAGAGGACTTGCATATTACAATCCACTTTGGAAATTAGAGGAAGGGGAGCCTAATGTTCTTTCCATACTTAAATGCTTCACCATATCACGACTTTACCTCCCCGAATGAAACCTTGACTATTGCCACAACTGTTAAAAATCTAGGAAGAATGCCTGATAAACTTGATATGAAGGGATGTGATAGCTGCAGTCCAAAAACACCTGAGCTGATTGAACTAGCTAAAATTACGACATTACACCAAACATTAAGGACAGCTAGAATATGAAAATTTGTTCAAGATACTAGTACATGTTGGGAAAACTGTTTGAAACACTGTGACACTGCCTTCATTTCAAGAAAAAACTTTGACAAAAGGAAATACAAAAATCTTGATAAAAAATTAACAATCAAAGACAAGACAGCTGGACATAGGATATGTATTGATTTCAGAAACACAGATACACACCTCTGGAACAGAAATTATATTATTCCTAAACAAGACCATGCTATACAAATGCTAGGTGCTTCTAATCATATGTCTTTACAAAGTGATGTTTCAGGGTATCATCAATTAATTCCTTTTCAAAGCGAACAGCTCAAAGAATTTTTCAAATATGCTGGAAGCAGTTCCATCTTCAAACCCAGAGTTGCGAAACTACCAGACACCAAAGACATGTTCATGAAGGCCATGTTTCCAATTCAGAATTTCTTCATTATGATGTACCTTGACGTTTTCATCATCTGTTTTAAAAATGACAAATAATATCTGCATTATTTGAAAAGATGCACAACAAAAGGAGAACTGGAGATCAAAGGTATAAAGAAGCATAGTAGGAAGACACAGGGTTGTTTAGAGATTCATGAATGAATCCTTATATTATTCTTACAAGAGAAAATTTTCCAAACTTTTCTTTTCAAGAGCTGAGTGGACCAAGAGCATCAGGAGATCCTTATGAAGATAAGATGCTCAAGTTTCACCATTTTCAGGAGTTCCAGTTTCATATTTTTCAATCATTTTACATACCATTACTTGAAGAAATAAATAAAAAACAGAAAATACAAAAACAATATAAAAGTTGAAAATAGGGCAGTTTAGAAAATAGCAGAAAAGCCCCATGTTCAAAAAATAGTCATGCTGAAAGTGCGCAAGTCTAAATGCCACTACTAAGTGCTCAAAAGATGTCTTGTTCAGTTATCTAGCCTAATCATAACTGGACATGTTTTAAATTTATTGTTGATGAGTTAGTGAAAGAAGTGATAGTCAAATTGTGTAAGCTTGACTTGTCAAAGAAAGTAGATTAGGAAAAGATACTGGTTCCACATGCTCAAAACATAACCAAAGAGGAAAACAGGGATGAAAAACAAACTATGTATCCTAGCCCTGATTTTTCTAAAATCTTGTTTTCGTGCAAAATAATATTTGTGTGCAGCTTGTCTTTTATGCCACAAACACATGACAAATCAAACTGTCTAATCCTGATTTGGTCATTTTTCAATTTCATGTCTTAGTATAGTGAATGAAATCATGTCAAACAACTTAATCTTGACAGTCGATCTAGCATAGGGAGAGAAACAAAGGAGTTCATCAGTTCAATCTGAACTCAGGGAAGATATAAGTGTAAAATTAGATAGTTTTATTTTTTATCATGTCAAAGGGTTGCTAGTCCAAAAGCACCTAAAAAGAAGAAAAAATGTTAGGAAATATAGCTGGGTAGGTAGAGATTAATTTGATGCTAATCATGCTGTCAATTTTCAGAAATAACATCAAGAAAGAAAGAAATTTGCGCCAATGGATAAGGCACTGGTCTTCACAAGCTAGAGATCTGAAATTATGGACATGTCCTGAAAAGGAGCTACCCTCCCCAAATGGAGCCACTGTTAGTCATCAGTATTTTTCACCTGTTGTTGATGACTAGATTCCTTAGCTAAGTTATCTAGAAGCTAATCTCAAACTGTCAATTTTTCATCTAGAAAACACCCCAAACAAATTTTTTGTCCTCCTATCCCTTCCTGTCATTCTATGATGAGAACAATCTCCAATTTTCAAGTCCTATCTTGTTCCAGCAAAATATCCCTGTCTAGAGCTGTCTTAGCTTGGTTTATCTGATGTCATTTACCCGTGTTGCTCATGCCATTCACTATCCAAAGGTTGACAAAGTGTCTGCAACTCTATCCCTGGTCATCTTGTCATTTGAAAATCTAATCATGCCTAAGAAAACACTCAAAATCTGTCAAAATTTTCCCTAAGTTAGATAGTGGTGTTTAGGGATTTTTTCCTTGGCTAAGATATCCTAGGCCAAAAAGCCTCTGTCTAGTACCAATCAACCATGAATTAGTTCCTATTCTGCAAAAAAAGCATTGTTCTATCCATAGGTCGCACACCACTAAGAGTTCACTTTGTCTCATTTCAGAAGAAGTTCAACAAAGATCCAAATCAGGAAAAAGAGAAGGTTTGTCAATGTCTGAAGAAAAATGCTTAGATCAGGCGAAATCTCCATGAAGCACCAAAAGAGCTCTCAAAGGTTCCAAAGCATCTATTTTTACATCTCTGCAGGGGCTTAATTTAATGATGATCAGTGTACAAAGGAGGGAAAAAAGGCAAATTTCAACAGGTTCTTCATGCTGACTTAGTTTTCCATCAAGGCAAGTAAAGTACACTAAGTAAGAGCAGCAAGTGTACATGTTATAAATCCAAAAGCTGTCTGAAGAATAGAGATCACTCATCAAGTCAAAAAGAACACAAAAAACTGAGTGATCCTGATAAGAAATGCTACCTAATCTTTCCAAAGGGCATCATCATGTAGGGCATAAGAAGACAACTGCTTCTTATGTGACTTTGAACCTGAGTTGTGAAAATTTGTCAAAGGCAATCTCAATATACCATGAAAACACAGTCAAGGGAAAGTTAGTTCAAAGGTGTCTAAAAGTGAGCGTTATCCTTATACCAACCACTTTATTCACTCCCTAAAAACTTCACAGTGATATGATACCAAGCAAAGACATATATTGCAGAGAAATGACACGGTGTTGAAATAAATGAAATTTCATGTGTATGATGATAACCTCCTTCATAAAAAGAAGAGGGTTAGGAAGAAATTTTTGTGGCCTCCTTCACAAACAAGTAGAGGGCCAACATATTCTTAAGTAACTTTAGTGGCTGCTCGGCACTTTTTCCTCCAAAGGATGAACAGAGAATGCATAGCAGGGTTTGAAATGTTGTTTTGGATAAAGTCTTTGTTGTTAAGACCATGTTCAGAAACAGTGGTTAAAACAAATGAAAATTCATGGGTTGAAGGCCTTTGTTACATCATAAGGAAAGAAGTGACATGTTGGTGTTAAGGGTCTCTGATCTTGTGTTTATGAAAATCCCCTTCAAAAAATAAATCAAAGGTTATAATTTTGACTAAGAGCAACCTCATCTAAATGGTAAGGTGATAAACCAAGCTGGGTTTAAAATGGCTTCTGCAAACTGATATAAAGCAGACAATCCACCCAGATGATTTATATAAGAAAGGTAGCTTTTATTTTAGACAGATCTATCCTAGTCTATCTAACCACTTTTTCGAGGTAAATAGAGGGCTAGCACTTGGGTTACAACTACTATGAATCTGCTCATTCATAAGGATAAAAAGGTGACCATCTTTGGTAAACAAGAACAAGATCAAATCATATGATAAGACCTCCTTCATTTCATGAACAAATAGATGCATATTTGTTTTCAAAGGGCTGCAGTAGAAATGATTTTGTGAACCTCTTTCAGATGATATATTGTGTCACAATTTTGGAGAATACCGGTACCATCTATCTAAATACCTCTTCCAAAGATAGGTAGAGAACTCTTTCATAAACAAATCATATAGGCCTTGGCTAGAGTTTCAAAATAATATAATTCTAAGGGAGATAAGTATCACAGGTAAAGAGTTTTGTGTCAAAAAACAAAGGGACTGTTTGTAAGGAGATAATTCAAGAATGAAAAGTGGAGAAAAAACACAGCTTACCCCTAAAAAAGATCTATTCAAAGGGATAGAAGATATGAATATGAGAAGACCCCCATCACTTCATAAAATAGTGAATTGGCATTATGGTGTCAAGATGGTTGCAGTAGTGTTTTTATGATAAACTTCCATGGTAAACAAGCGGAGGCAAAAACACAGTTTATAGAGACCTCTGTCACATCATAAACAAAGAATAAATCAAGGTATGATATGGTTTTTTAGAAAGGTTTTATTGGATGTGGAAGAGTTAAGGAGACAACTTAAAAAGGATAAGGCCGTTTGTTGAAAGAGGCAACCCTCACCATCGTGCACAAATCCAATTTTCAGAAAGTTTCTTTCAAATTAAAAAGGGGAAGTTTGTTTTTAAAATTGAAATGAGGGAAACTTTGTTTTTCAAGTATAAAGGAGCTTGAACACATATCATTCATCATTTTTCAAAGCTAATACAAGGAAGAGGGAAAAATTTTTGAGCATTGTTTAAGGCATTTGCAGCCATTGAAATGTGCGGCGCCCCTGTACATTTGCGTGGCGCACCTGTAGGCGCTCACTAAAAAAAATTATTAAGGACACAACATGCCTATGTGGTTGCCCGACACGCCTATGCCCATCATTCAACGGGCACCCAGGGCCGACCTGACAGGTCAAACGCGAGGCGTTTGTCCGTTCAAAGCCCGCCTGGCCCATCAACCAACTCTGAACGCCAGTTTTCCCGCCCGGGCCAATGCTGCAAGAAGCTCTAAAAGGTGCCAAGATCGATTTTTACACAACAAAACTCATCTCCGAATAAAGCAAAGGACATGTTTGAAAGTTATTTATGCCTCTACGTACATTTTTTGTTTGATTTAAAAGAAGGTTTGATATCAGAGTTGAAGGAAAACAGTGATAAGTGGAAAGGGCCCATTGATAGTTTTACAGAGGTTTGAAAAGAACACAGTTTACTCTTCCAACCTATCATGTTTGCTAAATCACAGAGAAAAATTAATTAAGGGAGAAAGGTCTACTTATTATCAATTGAAAGGTCTCATAAACAGTGTTTTCAAAGAAACAGTGATAAAGGAGTGAAATTATGTTGTCAGTTTAAGAGAGGTTTCTTGATGTGAGTAGTTAAGGATAAACACAGTCTTACAGAGAGAAAATAGAGTTTGTCTGAAAAACCTTTTACTCAGTAACAAGAGAAGATATTGATGTTAAAAAACAAACTAAACTTCATCGAAAAGAGCTTGGTTTTCAAGACTATTACATAGAAAAAAAAGATTAAGGGATAAGGGTTTGTTATCAGTGTCAAAAGGGCCCTTATTTTGGATAAGGAATAAAGATTGGTTTTAGCAGGGAGACTCATCATTTCAGGTCAATAGCTTGCACTACATAAAACAGGGAATCATTGTTTTCAAAACTAGTACCTTGTGAAGGTTGAAACTTGTTTTTCAAGCACATAAGAAGATCATACAATCTATAAAGGGAAGACAGGGTTTGTTTTAAAAACTGCTTACTAAGTGACATGGAGACTACATTTTTTAGAGAAACAGTGATCATTAAAGAGGGATAGTTTGTTCAAAGGGAAAGCACAGTGTTTTTCAAAGAATTTATTCTTTAATTAGAAATAAAGGAAGATAGTGACTGAGTGAAACAATTTTGATCAGTTTATAAAGGGTTTTCTCACCTCTTAAACAGGGTTTTCAAAAAATCAGTGATTGAGGGAAAGAGTTTTTGTGTCAAAAAACAAAAGGGGACTTGTCTTAAAAAACCACAAATATATCTTACTAAAGACCTCCTTGCTCAAAACATAGTGCTGGAGAAGTGAAGTTTTTTTCATTTAAAAAATACTTGTTTGCCAACTAAAGAGAAAAGCAGTAGTCTATTTTTTAGTACATTTCAAGGTCTTGTTTGGTAAGTCAGTTAAGGGTATCAAAAGCAAAAATGCCTCCAAAGAAGGACAGCAGAAGTGGGTATCACAATAGGTATGAGCCTATTACAACTCAGGAAGTGAATGAATCTCCTTCAGTAGTCTTCAATTTTCATGAAGTAGGGTGCTTGGAATTTTGCCAAAAAGTCCAAGAAGTAAAAGTCACCTTCCTTTGACACATTTGTTTGCTTTGAGGCTACACAGAAATAATGTCCATCTAGCAGGTCTGGATTTCAAACTCTCTCCTAGGGCTATTTCCAAAGCTACTAAGATCCCCTATATAGGAGAAAAGTGGTTCAAACAAACATACCTAGATCTGAATCACTACAAACCCTTTCTAAAACCAGACCATCAGAATGCTTGCCAAGCTATTTTTCCTTTTTCTTACTTGTTGAGCAGCTATGCCCCTCTCATGAAAGTCATCATGAACTATTTGACGTGTGAAGGGAGGTTTTCCCAGATTTATGCCTATCACATCAGGCTTCTTATGCATTTCACAAGAACTCAGTTGTTGAACGTACCTTTTTTCCTCTACAGAAGCATTGACAAGATGGCCTCTATTGTCCAAAAGAAGCCCTCCACTCAACAACAAGCTTGTTTATTTCATCATTCCCTTATCAAGGTCATCATCCTCCATCAACTTGAAAAAAATGGAGTTTTTTGGGACTCTTTCATCTCCCATCCCAATTTTGTCATTGCCTCTTCATCTCATGCGCCTTCATCACCATCCACTCATCATGTTTCTCCTTCTTCTAGTAAATCCACTCCTAAAAGACCAAAATCCCCTATGATTTAAAGTGAAGAAGAGAAGAATAAAACTAGTGATGAATAAGGGCAAAGTGAAGACTCTAAGCATGACAGTGGGGATGAAGGAAATGATGGTGAGCATGAACAAATTGATGGTGAGCATAGCATTCATGAAGAGGAACATGATGGAAGCCAACACAGCAGTAAGCATGATGGTGATTAGGGACAAAATAGTGAAGGAAAAGAACACAACAGTCATGAAGAAAGCAGGGAGAAAGATGAACAAGATAGTCCTCAAGAAAACAAACAAAGTAGCAGCCAAAATAGTGATGATGAGGGTCATGACAGTCCTCAAAAAGACACTTATGATGAGGGTCATGACAGTCCTAAAAAATACACTTACGATGAGGGTCATGACAATCCTCAAAAGGACACTTATGATGAGAAACAATACATCCCTCAAGCAAGTAATGATGATGGCAGGAAAACACCAAATAATGAGCATTCTGAAGGAGGCAGCAAGGTAAAATACCAAGTTGAGCAAGTACAAGTAGATAAATCACCTCTCCCTTCTCCTCAACACAACCAAGATCATGTGCTAGTTGCCTCTCCTAGGCAAGGGGCCATGACTCTTCCTCCAAAGGTGGCGAAGCCTAGAAACACTAGATCCGCAAAGAAGAAGACTACTCCAGCAGCGCCTAGAAATGTCACAAGAGCGCTAAGAAGTAGAGGCAAACTGCCTAAGAAGAGTATTTTTGAATTTCCAAAGAGGAAGAGGACCAAGAATTCTATCCAAGGCAAGGGGAAAGAAAAAGAGGACAGTAGTCATGAAAAGGAAAGGGAGTTTGACATTATACAGATAGACAATGATGATGGGGATAATGAAGCTAGAATCCTTGAGGCTCTTTTGCAAAATAGAGAAGACCAAATTCATGACCTACAAGATGATCTAGAAAGGTCAAAGGACCTCATACATGTTCTACAGATGAAAAACAAACAAATGAGTGGTCAAATGGCAGTTTTTGAGGCCCGGGCTTTCAAATACCAAAGGGAAGCCTACAGAGCACAAATCAAGATTGAACAACTTATGGGCGAATTTGATGATACTAAAGAAGAAGAGCAGCCAATGAGAAAGATGCCTAGAACTATGGGTCTCAAGAAAGCTTTGGAGAAAAAGAAGGAAGAAGAGGCAGCCCTTGTTTGATCTTATCCTCTCACTCAATTGCTCGCCCAAGAAATAGAGAATGATAAAGAATCATGGCTTGAAAGGGCCAACAGGAATTTGGAGGATAAATTAGAGAAAGCTAACAGAGACTTGAGCCTACAAAAGAAGATGACCGGGCACTACAAGAAGTTGAACCAATTTTCCTTAAAAAGCTCAAACTTGCTCAAGAAAGGCTCAAGGTTGCCTGAAAGAGGCGCTCGGTAGAAAAAGTGGAGAAAGGCACATCAGAACTTGAAATCTTGGCCTCATATTCCTTAAATGTTTCTAAGAACCCATGAGGGGCTTGCTCGCCAAAATTGAGAAAATTCTGACAAGATTTTGTTTTTTGTGTTTTTTGGCCATAATTGCACATTTTTCAAGGCCCTGCCATGGGTGCTAGGAGCATCCTCAGCTTATGAAAGTCATTTTTTTGGATGGAATAAATTCAGGGGCAGCTACTCACAAATTTTCAGATCCAAAGGAGGTGTTTTGGTCCCCCAAAGAGGCGAAAAACAGTGACTTTTTGACTTTCTGCCTCACATATCAGCAAGGGCTACTTTTTTGGTTTTTTCCACTCACCTCTTTTACATGCTTCCAAGGATAATTTTGGGAAAAATAAAGTATTTCTAGAAACTACAGATCCAGGGCTTTCCAACGAGCCATCACGGGCCTCATTTCGACATAGATAGGTCCCTCAAAAGTGGTCTACAAGACAGGCAATTTTCTGCTGCTACGTTCCTGTAGCATTTTGGCAAAAAAGGCAGTTTTCTGAAGTGGCTTATCCAAATGTGTCCTAAGCCTTTTTTGGCCTTTTTCAGTTAGGAAAAGTCAATTTTATTTCCTTTTTTAGCATTTTAAGATATTTTTAAAGATATTTTGTGCCTTGGGCTTTGCAAAGCGTCAAGGACAAAATCAGATATTGGTAATAGGCCAATGGCCTTCTAGTTACTCTTGGATAGTTTATTTCTCTTTAGCCTATATATTCCAAGAGATTTCATTGTATCAAGAGGCTGAAATTGATGTTACAGAGCAATACATGGTTATACAAGCTTGGAAGAAATACTTTGTCTACGAATGTGGATGATTTCTTGTTTGTCTTGGATGGTGGAAGAGGATTGTTTGTTGGATTCCTTGGCTTGGTAAATGGTATAGTGTTCCTATCTGTATGTTTTAATTAGTTTATTATACATGTTTCCATGTTTCTTGCTTGTTGTAGGTCAGTAAGGAATAGATTTGAGACATGCCCATGGAGACACCTCAAGTTTCCTGATTTCATTACAGCTTCTATATTTTTCTGCTTTCTTAGTTATGTCAAAGAATTCTTAACTGCTCTTTGATACCCTAAGAACTTGTTATCAATTTCATTAATGGTTATTATGTATGCTATCTAGTATGATTCAAGGTATGCCCTGCTTACTCATAGCTATCCAAAACCCCATCACTTAAACCTTTCTCTGAATCTTTGATTGTCCTAGTTGAACCAAAGAGGTCTTGTTTCGATCTTGCCCTTTTCCTATGCTCTGCAATCTTAGTTAAAACTTGCAAATAGCTCAAAATATGATGTCTAGGAGTTCCCACTTCATGGATTGAGTTGTTTTTTTGACTTATTTGTTTTCCCCAAAGTCTGAAGGTGATTTTCCCAAAGTTAGAGGGTCTTATACTTCTATGTATCACCTGAATGTTTATTTTATGCATCTATTAGTTTGAGTTTCATCTATAGTGATTAATGGTTAGCCCTACCACATGGATGTTTGCTGTAAAAATATTTGTGCTTAAAACTTCTTTTTCTTTCACAAATTTAGTGTCCATCCCACTTCATTCCACCTAAAAGAATCCATTTTACCTCGACCAAATTGGCCCTGCAATATACCTTGTCCACCCTTTGAGGCAGTCTCAACTTTATCGACCCCATAGCCTAGTTGATCTGACAATATTTTTATCTATCTATCCTTTGATCAATTCTCCCTCAAAAAACCTAAAACAAACAAAAACACACTTAACAACTAGCCTAAAATCAGATACATAGAAAGCAAACAAGTTCACATCTTTTGAACAAATAGAGAGAGCCCTCTCTCAGTCTAGGAAGGCTAGGTCCTTGGGCTCCAAAGTTGGTTTGATGTTACCCTGTCATTTGGCTTGCCAATCTGCCAAATCACGGGACCCTAACATAATGGCAATCACGGTGGGACTCTGAGTGAATAAACAAACTTAGACTTCCCTAAACATTTCAGCATCCCTTAAGAAGATTATCTTGTCGATTTACCCCACCGCTCACACTTAATGGCAATCATGGTGGGACTTTCCTGAGTTAGTGACAAACTAAGTACACCTTAGGACTCCATAAATCCCTTGTCTTCAAGAATATCTAGTGAATCCGCCACCTCATCGCCACACTAATATAATGGTGATCACGGTGGGACCTACTGAGTACATGAAAATCTAGAAAACTCGTGTAGACTCATTAGTCCTTCAAAATTTAAATCATACAAACAGCCTATAGAATCATTTAGAGTAAACTCTTTTTGTTTCACCATCTTAGCAAAGTGATGAATCAGGTTTAGAATACTCCTACAAACTAGGTTGCATATAAAACTCAGAAAACCCCAAAAAACATCCCTAGATTGACTTTTTCCCAGTTATTGGTGGTGGACCATAAGTACATATCTCTAAAAACAACAAAACATCCACCTGGTGACTCCACTAGCCTCTAATAGGCCTAATACTCCATAAAAACCAAAAATTTCATAAATCATACTATTCTGTTGACTCATCTTTTCCAAAAACTCAAAGTTCACGATACAACCTCTGAAATCAGTGAGAAAGTAAGTACAACTTATGGATTCATAAATCTTCATCTAAACATAGGAAATCAACAGAATAAACTTGCAAATAGAACCCTAGCTTTTTCAACAACCTAGAAAACTGTTGAAAATAAGTTTTAAGTCATTCTTGCAAGTTTTCACATAAAAGTTTTCTAGAAAACATTTTCCTAAAAAACATCTTTTTCAGTATTGGTGGTGGACCATAAATCTAAAGAAAATCCACCGGGCAACTCCACTAGCCTTCATCTTGTTTTAACCATTCTTCACATTAGCGAAACCCCTAGAGAGGACATCCATCCAAAAACAATCACAACTATCACCCTCTCTAAACTTTGAATTTGAAATCTGGCTTCACGAAGAATTAATACCAGATCTCACCCAGACCCAAATCTCCATATCATAGTTGACGACCCAGAAAACATTTTGTGGAAAACTTCTGAAACTGGTAACTTAGCTATCGATAGGACCATCCACAAAGAAGGCTATGTACCTAAACACCTTACATCCTTGCAAGATTCCCAGTTTTACTTGAGTTCAGCAAAAACCCTTTTTAGAAGCAAGTCACAAAGTAAAATCAACCTTGACGATCTTCAGCCCTTAGATTTGCAACAGAGTCCTAGCAGAGAAGCATCGCCCACTACACCTCCTGATTTTCAACTTCTCCACCAGTTTAGCTCTTACCACCCCAAATCTGCTCAGAATTAGTCCACAAGTCCAAGTACTTCCGCCACACCTTTTCAGACCACCACTTTTCAAATCACCTCATCTCATACCACAAACCCTCAAACTGTAAATCTACCATTCGCTCCCATCATGGAAGCTTGGTATGCGCCTTTAGTGTTACCATTGCCTTTGGTATCTTTGCAAAATGATTACCAATCTCGAATTCCACACTTCACCGGAACTGAGGCCACTACCACCCAACAGCATGTAGATAGGATCACTGATGCTTTTGATTACACAGAATTAGAAGATGAAACCATAAAGATGAGAATGTTCACCCAAAGCCTAGGTAGTGAACCAAAAAAATGGTTTAAAATCTTAGCTCCTAACAGCTGACATGATCTCCCAGCACTTTACCAAACTTTCATAAACAGTTGGGAAATCAGGAAAAACCCCATCCAAGTCCTTTCCGAATATAACAATCTTAAAATGAATATGGAGGAAAGTGTTCAGGACTATTGCACTAGATTCAACAGTGTCTATAATGCCCTCCTACCTCACATGAAACATCCACTTGGCTTAGCATTAGCAAAATTTCCCGAAGGTTTCGATCCAGATATGACATACCAACTAAGAGAAAGAGACCCCCCAACTTTAGAAGAAATGAAAAAAGTAGCTATTAGTGCCGAAGCCAACCTAGTTGAGAAAAGAGCTAGGATAAGATTAGAAAATAAAGTCACATACTATGATGAGGCCATGCCTTCGGTTTCCTCCTCAGATGCCAGAATAGACAACTTGGTTAGATCCATGGGAAAAATGTGGGAAAGAATAAATATGAATGAAAAAGCACCTCTTAAGGACAACCAGCCATCCCTCAAAATAGAAACCGGAACCAAAATTTTAGAAGAGACCTGCTTGAGAATAAACCAAGGGAAAATGACCAACAATTCAGACCACCTTTCAATGAAAACTATGTTGATGAGGTAGAAAGAGATATGGAACCACTTGATAAAAATCAGTTAAACTTGATAGGTTCTGATAGCGAGGGTGAGGTTTTCCTCATATAAGAAGAACAAGTTTTCTTCTCCTCAAATCAAAATGAAGCAAATTATGAGGACCCCGAAGATCCTCAGGTAGGATTACAAAACACTATAATGGAAGTCCACAGGCAATATGATCTTAGGAGTAAGAAAAACTAGGACAACTCTAAGAAAGGTAGCTCAGACAATGTTGTTACTAAAACCCCCGATACCATTCTTAAAAGAACAACAGATAGTAACAAAATCATGGCTAAGAAAAATAACCAAAACAAAGACAAAGCTAATCAGCCAAGCCTTGATCCAAACTGTCCTAGTACCTCTACTAAGATCCCCGAAACAGCTGTATTGAGAAAAACCCCAAATCAAAGTCAAAAAATTAAGAACATATAGAAATTCATGGCTGAAAAAGTTGAAGCAAATCTATCTAAACTACAAGCACCCTTCAGTTTTGAAGGGGAAATTGCCAAAATTAAGATCACCTTGCCTCTCACTAAAATTATTGCCCAAAGCTCATACAAATCTCAAGTGCTAAAGGTCCTAAACATAAGAAATGATGTAGATACTTTACACCTAGCTGATGATACCCCCGAGGTGTTGTTTGGAACAAAAATAGAAGGAAAATATCAAGAGGGAACCACTCTTCCTTTTTACATTAGCCTGAATATACATGACCAAATCCTACATAATGCCATGCTTGATTTCGAGGCCTCTCACAATCTCATGCCGAAAGTAGTAATGGAAATATTAGGCCTAGAAATAACAAAAGCTTATAAAGACTTATATTCATTTGATTCAAGCAGAGTCAAGTGTCTAGGCCTAATAAAATATCTTTGCGCCAGTTTGGCTCAAGTACCTGCAAAACACCTAGTCATGGACATAGTGGTAGCAGACATCCCTCCCAAGTACGAAATGCTTTTATCCAGATCTTTAGGGGCCAAGCTTCAAGGAAATATTCAACTAGATATGTCTTACGCCACCATTCCCATGTTTAGTCAAGCAAGAATACTGTATCGGGAATCACACATGAAATATATGGTCAGCAGCCAAGAAAGGCCAGATAACATCCCTATGTATTCCATACATTCAAACATGGATTCCTTCATCTTAGATATAGAATATGACACTGATCAAAACACAAGTGAAACCGAAACCAGTTCAAGCACAATATTGTAGCTAGACCAACCTCTGTATGATGAATTTGATACTCAAAACTATCATGACCCTGAACAATTATGTCTTGAAGAGAGGGAATTTGATTTTCTAGAAACAGAGATAGATCAGAAAACAAAAAACATTATACACCCTCAAGCACATTGCTCAAACCAAGGACAAACATCAACAGTACAATCAAGAACCTTTTTTCAAAACAGAAGCACTAGAGGACTTTCATATTACAAACCACTTTGGAAATCAAGGGAAGGGGAGCCTAATGTTCTTGCCATACTTAAATGCTTCACCATCTCATGACTTTGCCTCCCCAAATGAAACCTTGACTATTTCCACAACTGTTAAAAATCCAGGAAGAATACCTGATAAACTTGATATGAAGGGATGTGATAGCTGCAGTCCAAAAACACCTGATCTGATTAAACTAGCTAAAATTCTAACATTACACCAAACATTAAGGATTGCTAGAATATGAAAAACTGTTCAAGATACTAGTACTTGTCTGGAAAACCGTTTGAAACATTGTGACAGTGCCTTCATTTCAAGAAACAACTTTGAAAAAAGGAAATACAAAAATCTTGATCAAACATTAACAATCAAAGACAAGACAGATGGACATAGGATATGTATTGATTTCAGAAACATAGATACACACCCCCGGAACAGAAATTATATTCTCCATAAACAATACCATACTATACAAATGCTAGGTGCTTCTAATCTTATGTCTTTACAAAGTGATGTTTCAAGGTATCAATAATTAATTCCTTTTCAAAGTGAACAACTCAAAGAATTTTTCAAATATGCTAGAAGCAGTTCCATCTTCAAACCCAGAGTTGCTAAACCGCCAGACACCAAAGACATGTTCCTGAAGGCCATGTTTCCAGTTCTAAATTTCTTCATTATGATGTACCTTGGCGATATCATCATATTTTTTAAAAATGACAAAGAATATCTGCATTATTAGAAAAAGATGTACAGAAAAAGGAGAAGTGGAGATCAAAGGTATAAAGAAGCATAGCAGGAAGACACGGGGTTTTTTAGAGATTCATGCATGAATCCTTATGTTATGCTTACAAGAGAAAATTTTCCAAACTTTTCTTTTCAAGAGCTGAGTGGACCAAGATAAGATGCTCAAGTTTCACCGTTTTCAGGAGTTCTAGTTTCAGATTTTCAATCATTGTACATACCATTGCTTGAAGAAATAAATCAAAAGAAGAAAATACAAAAACAGTAGAAAAGGTTAAAAGAGGGCAGTTAAAAAAATAACAGAAAAGCCCCATGTTCAAAAAATAGTCATCCTGAAAGTGCGCAAGTCTAAATGCCACTACTAAGTGCTCAAAAGATGTCTTGTTTAGTTATCTAGCCTAATCATAACTGGACATGTTTTAAATTTATTGCTGATAAGTTAGTGAATGAATTAATAGTCAAATTGTGTAATCTTGACTTGTCAAAGAAAGTAGATTAGGAAAAGATACTGGTTCCACATGCTTAAAACATAACCAAAGAGGAAAACAAGGATGAAAAACAAACTATGTATCCTAGCCCTGATTTTTCGAAAATCTTGTTTTCGTGAAAAATAATATTTGTGTGTAGCTTGTCTTTTATGCCACAAACACATGACAAATCAGACTATCTAATCCTGATTTGGTCATTTTTCAATTTCATGTCTCAGTATAGTGAATGAAATCCTATCAAATAGCTTAATCTTGACAGTCGATCTAGCGTAGGTGGAGAAACAAAGGAGTTCATCAGTTCAATCTGAACTCCCGGAAGATATAAGTGTAGAATTAGATAGTTTTCTTTTTTATCGTGTGAAAGGGTTGCTAGTCCAAATGCACCTAAAAAGAAGAAAAAATGTTAGGAAATATAGCTGGGTAGGTAGAGATTACTTTGATGCTAATCATGCTGTCAATTTCCAAAAATAACATTAAGAAAGAAAGAAATTTGCGGCAATGGATAAGGCACTGGTCTTCATAAGCCAGAGATCTAAAATTATGGACACCTCCTAAAAAGGAGCTACCCTCCCCAAATGGAGCCACTGTTAGTCATCAATATTTTTCACCTATTGTTGATGAGTAGATTCCTTAGCTAATTTTTCTAGAAGCTAATCTCAAACTGTCAATTTGTCATCTAGAAAACACCCCAAAAAAAATTTTTGTCCTCCTCTCACTTCTTGTCAGTCTATGATGAGAACAATCTCTAGTTTTCAAGTCCTATCTTGTTTCATCAAAATATCCCTATCTAGAGTTGTCTTAGCTTGGTTTATCTGTTGTCATTTACCCTTGTTTCTCATGCCATTCACTATCCAAAGGTTGAAAAAGATTCTGCAACTCTATCCCTGGTCATCTTGTCATTTGAAAATCTGATCATGCCTAAGAAAACACTGAGAATCTGTCAAAATTGTCCCTAAGTTAGATAGTGGTGTTTAGGGAGTTTTTCCTTGGCTAAGATATCCTAGGCCAAAAAGCCTCTGTCTAGTACCAGTCAACCATGAATTAGTTCCTATTCTGCAAAAAAAGCATTGTTTTATCCATAGTTCACACACCACTAAGAGGTCACTTTGTCTCATTTCAGAAGAAGTTCAACAAAGATCCAAATCAGGAAAAGTGAAGGTTTGTAAATGTCTGAAGAAAAATGTTTAGATCAGCCGAAATCTCCATGAAACACCAAAACAGCTCTCCAAGGTTCCAAAGCATCTGTTTTTACTTCTCTGCAGGGGTGTAATTTAATGATGATCAGTGTACAAATGAGGGCAAAAAGGCAAATTTCAACAGGTCCTTCATGCTAACTTAGTTTTCCATCAAGGCAAGTAAAGTACAGTAAATAAGAGCAGCAAGTGTACATATTATAAATCCAAAAGCTCCCTGAAGAACAGAGATCACTCATCAAGTCAAAATGAACACAAAAAACTGAGTGATCTTGATAAGCAATGCTACCTAATCTTTCCAAAGGGCATCATCATGTAGGGCATAAGAATACAACTTCTTCTTATGTGACTTTGAACCTGAGTTGTGAAAATTGGTCAAAGGTAATCTCAATATACCCTGAAAACACAGTCAAGGGAAAGTTAGTTCAAAGGTGTCTAAAAGTGAGCATTATCCTTATACCAACCACTTTATTCACTCCCTAAAAACTTCACAGTCATATGATACCAAGCAAAGACATATATTGCAGAGAAATGACACAGTGTTGAAATAAATGAAATTTCATGTGTATGATGATAACCTCCTTCATAAAAATCAGAGGGTTAGGAAGACATTGCTGTGGCCTCCTTCACAAACAAGCAGAGGGCCAACATATTCTTAAGTAACTTTAGTGGCTGCTTGGCGCTTTTTCCTCCAAAGGATGAACAGAGAATGCATAGCAGGGTTTGAAATTTTGTTTTTGATAAAGTCTCTGTTGTTAAGACCATGTTGAGAAACAGTGGTGAAAAAAATGAAAATTCATGGGTTGAAGGCCTTTGTTACATAATAAGGAATGCAGTGACATGCTGGTGTTAAGGGCTTCTGATCCTGTGTTTATGAAAATCCCCTTCAAAGGATAAAATAGAGGTTATAATATTTACTAAGAGAAACCTCATCTAAATGGTAAGGTGTCAAACCAAGCTGGGTTTAAAATGGCTTCTGCAAACTGATATAAAGCAGACAATCCACCCAAATGATTTATATAAGAAGGGTAGCTTTCATTTTACACAGCTCTATCCTAGTCTATCTAACCACTTTTTTGAGGTAAACAGAGGTCTAGCACTTGGGTTACAGCTACTATGAATCTGCTCATTCATAAGGATAAAAAGGTGACCATCTTTGGTAAACAAGCAGAAGATCAAATTATATGATAAGACCTCCTTCATTTCATGAACAAATAGAGTTCCATATTTGTTTTCAAAGGGCTGTAGTAGAAATGATTTTTTGAGCCTCTTTCAGATGATATATTGGGTCACAATTTTGGAGAAGACCAGTACCATCTATCTAAATACCTCTTCCAAAGATAGGCCGAGAACTCTTTCATAAAAAAATCATATAGGTCTTGGCTAGAGTTTCAAAATAATATAATGCTAAGGGAGATAGGTATCACAGGTAAAGAGTTTTGTGTCATAAAACAAAGGGACTATTTGTAAGGAGATAATTCAAGAATGACAAGTGGAGAAAAAACACAGCTTACCCCTAAAAAAGATATATTCGAAGGGATAGAAGATATGCATATGAGAAAACCCCCATCACTTCATAAAACAGTGAATTGGCATTATGGTGCTAAGATGGTTGTAGTAGTGTTTTTATGATAAACCTCCATGGTAAACAAGCGGAGGCAAAACCACAGTTTTTATAGACCTATGTCACATCATAAAAAAAGGATAAATCAAGGTATGATATGGTTTTTGAGAAAGGTTTTATTGGATGTGGCAGAGTTAAGGAGACAACTTAAAAACCATAAGTCAGTTTTTTGAAAGAGGCAACCCTCACCATTGTGCACAAAGCCAATTTTCAGAAAGTTTCTTTCAAATTAAAAAGGGGAAGTTCGTTTTTCAAATCGAAATGAGGGAAACTTTGTTTTTCAAGTATAAAGGAGCTCGACCACATATCATTCATCATTTTTCAAAGCCAAGACAAGGAAGAGGGAAATTTTTTTGAGCATTTTTCAAGGCATTTTTAGCCTTTGAAATGTTTAGTGCGCCTATACATTTGGGTAGCGCGCTTGTAGGCACTCACTAAAAAAACTTGTTAAGGGCACGGCGCGCCTATGTGGTTGCATGGCACACCTATGCCCATCATTCAACGGGCACCCAGGGCCGACCCAACAGGTCAAACGCGGCGCGTTTGTCCATTCAAAGCCCGCCCAGCCCATCAACCAACTCTGAATGCCAGTTTGCCCTCCCGGGCCAATGCTGCAACAAGCTCTCAAAGGTGCCAAGATCGATTTTTACACAACAAAACTCATCTCCAAATACAGCAAAGGACATGTTTGAAATGTATTTATGCCTCTAAGTACATTTTTTTTTATTTAAGAGAAAGTGATAAGTGGAAAGGGCCCATTTTGAAAGAGGTTTGAAAAGAACACAGTTTACTCTTCCAACCTATCATATTTGCTAAATCATAGAGAAACAATAATTAAGGGGGAAATTTCTACTTATTATCAGTTGAAAGGTCTCATAAACAGTGTTTTCAAAGAAACAGTGATAAAGGAGTGAAATTTTGTTGTTAGTTTAAGAGAGGTTTCTTGATGTGAGAAGTTAAGGATAAACACAGTCTTATAGAGAGAAAACAGAGTTTGTCTGAAAAATTTTTTACTCAGTAACAAGAGAAGATACTGTTGTTAACAAACAAACTAAACTTCATCCAAAAGAGCTTGATGGCTAAGATCATTACAGAGAAACAATGATTAGGGGATAAGGGTTTGTTATCAGTGTCAAAAAGGCCCTTATGTTGGATAAGGAATAGAGCTTGGTTTTAGCAGGGAGGCTTATCATTTCAGGTCAATAGCTTGCACTACATAAAATAGGGAATCATTGTTTTCAAAACTAGTACCTTGTGAAGGTTGAAACTTGTTTTTCAAGCACATAAGAAGATCATACAATCTATAAAGGGAAGACAGGGTTTGTTTTAAAAACTTCCAAGTGACAGGGAGACTACTTTGTTTAGAGAAACAATGATCATTAAAGAGGGAAAAAATTTTCAAAGGGAAAGAAAAGTGTTTTTCAAAGAGTGTATTCTTTGCTTAGAAAGAAAGGAAGATAGTGACTGAGTGAAACAATTTTGATCAGTTTATAAAGGGTTTGCTCACCTCTTAAACAGGGTTTTCAAAAAATCAATGATTAAGGGAAAGAGTTTTTGTGTCAAAAAACAAAAGGGGACTTGTCTTAAAAAACCACAAATAGATCTTACTAAAGGCCTCCTTGCTCAAAACGCAGTGCTAGAGAAGTGATGTTGTTTTCATTTAACAAATACTTGTTTTCCAACTAAAGAGAAAAGCAGTAGTCTATTTTTTAGTACATTTCAAGGTCTTGTTTGGTAAGTCAGTTAAGGGTATCAAAAGCAAAAATGCCTCCAAAGAAGGACAGAAAAATTTGGTATCACAATAGGTATGAGCCTATTACAACTCAGGAAGTGAATGAATCTCCTTCGATACTCTTCAATTTTCATGAAGTAGGGTTCTTGGAATTTTGCCAAAAAGTCAAAGAAGTTAAAAGTCACCTTCCTTTGACACATTTGTTTGCTTTGAGGCTACAAGGAAAGCATGTCCATCTAGAAGGTCTGGATTTCAAACTCTCTCCTAGGGCTATCTCAAAATCTACTAAGATCCCTTATATAGGAGAAAAGTGATTCAAACAAACATACCTAGATCTGAATCACTACAAACCCTTTCTAAAACCAGATCATCAGGATGCTTGCCAAGCTATTTTCCCTTTTCTTACTTGTTGAGCAGCTATGACCCTCTCATGAAAGTCGTCATGAAGTATTTCACGTGTGAAGGGAGGTTTTCCTGGATATATGCCTATCACATCAGGCTTCTTATGCATTTCACAAGAACTCAGATGTTGAACGTACCTTTTTTCCTCTACAAAAGCATTGACAAGATGGCCTCTACTGTTCAAAAGAAGCCCTCCACTCAACAACAAGCTTGTTTATTTCATCATTCCCTTATCAAGATCATCATCCTCCATCAACTTGAGAAAAGGGAGTTTCTTGGGACTCTTTCTTCTCCCAACCCGATTTTTCCATTGCCTCTTCATCTCATGCGCCTTCCTCACCATCCACTCATCATGTTTCTCCTTCTACTAGTAAATACACTCCTAAAAGACCAAAATCCCCTATGATTGAAAGTGAAGAAGAGAAGAAGAAAACTAGTGACGAAGAAGGGCAAAGTGACAAGAATAAAACTAGTGATGAAGAAGGGCAAAGTGAAGACTCTAAGCATGACAGTGGGGATGAAGGAAATGATGGTGAGCATGAACAAATTGATGGTGAGCATAGCAGTCATGAAGAGGAACATGATGGCAGCCAACACAGCAGCAAGCATGATGGTGATTAGGGACAAAATAGTGAAAGGAAAAGAACACAACAGTCATGAAGAAAGTAGGGACAAAGATGAACAAGACAGTCCTCAAGAAAACAAGCAAAGTGGCAACCAAAATAGTGATGATGAGGGTCATGACAGTCCTCAAAAATACACTTACGATGAGGGTCATGAAATTCCTCAAAAAGAAACTTACGATGAGGGTCATGATAGTCCTCAAAAGGACACTTATGATGACAAACAAGACAGCCCTCAAGCAAGTAATGATGATGGCAGGAAAACACAAAACAGTGAGCGTTCTGAAGGAGGAAACAAGGTAAAAGACCAATTTGAGCAAGTACAAGTAGATAAAACACCTATCCCTTATCCTCAACACAGCCAAGAGCATGTGATAGCTGCCTCTCCTAGGCAAGGGGCCATGACTCTTCCTCCAAAGGTGGTGAAGCCTAGAAACACTAGATCTACAAAGAACAAGACTACTCCAGCAGTGACTAGCAATGTCACAAGAGCGCTAAGAAGTAGAGGCAAAATTACTAAGAAGAGTATTTTTGAATTTCCAAAGAGGAAGAGGACCAAGAATTCTATCCAAGGCAAGGGGAAAGAAAAAGAGGAGAGTATTCATGAAAAGGAAAGGGAGTTTGACATCATACAGATAGACAGTGATGATAGGGATAATGAAGCTAGAATCCTTGAGGCTCTTTTGAAAAATAGAGAAGACCAAATTCATGACCTACAAGCTGATCTATAAATGTCAATGACCTCATACATGTTCTACAGATGCAAAACAAACAAATGAGTGGTCAAATGGAAGTTTTTGAGGCCTGGGCTTTCAAATACAAAAGGGAAGACTACAAAGAAAAAATCAAGCTTGAAGAGCTTATGGGTGAATTTGATGATACTAAAGAAGAAGAGCAGTGAATGAGAAAGAGACCTAGAACTATGGGTCTCAGGAAAGCTTTGGAGAAAAAGAAGGAAGAAGAGGCAGCCCTTGTTCGATCTTATCCTCTCACTCAATTGCTCGCCAAGAAATAGAGAATGATAAAGAATCGTGGCTTGAAAGGGCCAAAAAGAATTTGGAGTATAAATTAGAGAAAGCTAACAGAGACTTGAGCCTACAAAAGAAGATGACCGGGCACTACAAGAAGTTGAACCAATTTTCCAGAAAAAAGCTCAAACTTGCTCAAGAAAAGCTCAAGGCTGCCCGAAAGAGGTGCCAGGTAGAAAAATTAGAGAAAGGCACATCAGCACTCGAAATCTTGGCCTCAGATTCCTTACATGTTTCTAAGAACCCATGAGGGGCTTGCTCGCCAAAATTGAGAAAATTCTGACAAGATTTTGTTTTTTTTGTTTTTTGGCCATAATTGCACATTTTTCAAGGCACTGCCATGGGTGATAGGAACATCCTCAGCTCATGAAAGTCATTTTTTTGGATGGAATAAATTCAAGGTCATCTACTCATAAATTTTCAGATCCAAAGTAGATGTTTTGGTCCCCCAAAGAGGCAAAAAACAATGATTATTTGACTTTCTGCCTCACATATTAGCAAGGGCTAGTTTTTTGGTTTTTTCCACTCAGTTCCATTTTTTACATAATTATAGGGATCATTTTGGAAAACATAAACTAGTTCCAGAAACTATACATCCGGGGCTTTCCAACGAGCCATCACAGGCCTCGTTTAGACATCGAGAGGTCTCTCAAAAGTGGTCTACGAGAAAAGCAATTTTCTGTTGCTACGTTCCTATAGCATTTTGGCAAAAAAGGCAGTTTTCTGAAGTGGCTTATCCAAATGTGCGTTAAGCCTTTTTTGGCCATTGTCAGTTAGGAAAAGTCAATTTTATTTTCTTTTTTATCATTTAAAGATATTTTTAAAGATATTTTGTGCCTTGGGCTTTGCAAAGCCTCAAGGACAAAATCAGATATTTGTAATAGGCCAATGGCCTTCTAGTTACTCTTGGATAGTTTATTTCTCTTTAGCCTATATATTCCAAGATATTTCATTGTATCAAGAGGCTGAAATTGATGTTACAGAGCAATACATGGTTATACAAGCTTGGAAGAAATACTTCGTCTCATGATGTGGATGATTTCTTGTTTGTCAAGGATGGTGGAAGAGGACTGTTTGTTGGATTCCTTGGCTTGTAAATAGTATAGTGTTCCTATCTGTATGTTTTCCTTAGTTTATAATACATGTTTCCATGTTTCTTGCTTTCTGTAGGTCAGTAAAGAATAGATTTGAGACATGCCCATGGAGGCACCTCAAGTTTCCTGATTTCATTACAGCTTCTATGTTTTTCTTCTTTCTTAGTGATGTCAAATAATTCTTAACTTCTCTTTGATACCCTAAGAACTTGTTATAAATTTTATTAATGGTTATTATGTATGCTATCTAGTATGATTCAAGGTATGCCCTGCTTAATCGTAGCTATCCAAAACCCCATCACTGAAACCTTTCTTTAAATCTTTGATTGTCCTAGTTGAACCAAAGAGGTCTTGTTTCAATATTGCCCTTTTCCTATGCTCTACAATCTTATTTCAAAGTTCCCAATAGCTCAAAATATGATGTCTAGGATTTCCCTCTTCATGGATTGAGTTGTTTGTTTGACTTATTTGTTTTCCCCAAAGTCTAAAGGTGATTTTCCAAAAGTTAGAGGGTTTTATACTTCTATGTATCGTCTGAATGTTTATTTTATGCATATATCAGTTTGAGTTTCATCTATATTGATTAATGGTTAGCCCTACCACATGGATGTTTGTTGTAAAACTATTTGTGCTTAAAACTTCTTCGTCTTTCACAAATTTAGTGTCCATCCCACTTCATTCCATCTAAAAGAATCCATTTTACCTCGACCAAATTGGCCCTGCAATATACCTTGTCCACCCTTTGAGGCAGTCTCGACCTTAACGAACCCATAGCCCAGTTGATCTGACAATATTTTTATCTATCTATTTTTTGATCAGTTCTCCCTCAAAAAACCTAAAACAAATCAAAACATACTTAACAACTAGCCTAAAATCAGATACATATAAAGCAAACAAGTTCACATCTTTTGCACAAATAGAGAGAGCCCTCTCTGAGTCCAAGAAGGCTAGGTCCTTGGGCTCCAAAATTGGTTTGATGTTACCCTATCATTTGGCTTGCCAATCTGCCAAATCACGGGACCCTAACATAATGGTGATCACGGTGGGACTCTGAGTGAATAAACAAACTTAAACTTCCCTAAACATTTCAGCATCCCTTAAAAATATTATCTTGTCGACTTACCCCACCACTCACGCTTAATGGCGATCATGGTGGGACTTTCCTGAGTTAGTGACAAACTAAGTACACCTTAGGACTCTAGGATCACGGTGGGACCTACTGAGTACCTAACAGTCTAGCAAACTCTTGTAGACTCATTAGTCCTTCAAAATTTAAATCAGACAAATAGCCTATAGAGTCATTTAGAGTAAACTCTTTTTGTTTCACCATCTTAGCAAAGTGATGAATCAGGTTTAGAATATTCCTACAAACTATGCTGCATATAAAACTCAGAAAACCCCAAAAAACATCCCTAGATTGGCTTTTTCCCAGTTATTGGTGGTGGACCATAAGTACATATCTCTAAAAACAAAAAAACATCCACCTGGCGACTCCACTAGCTTCTAGTAGGCCTAATACTCCATAAAAAATCCAAAAATTTCATAAATCATACTATTCTGTTGACTCATCTTTTCCAAAAACTCAAAGTTCATGATGCAGCCTCTGAAATCAGTGACAAACTAAGTACAACTTAGGGATTCAGAAATCTTTATCTAAACATAGGAAATCAACAGAATAAACTTGCAAATAGAACCATAGCTTTTTCAACAACCTAACAAACTGTTGATACTAAGTTTTAAGTCATTCTTGCAAGTTTTCACATAAAAATTTTCTAGAAAATATTTTCCTAAAAAACATCTTTGTCAGTATTGGTGGTGGACCATAAATCTCAAGAAAATCCACCTGGCGACTCCACTAGCCTTCATCTTGTTTTGACCATTCTTCACATTAGCGAAACCCCTAGAGAGGACATCCATCCAAAAATAATCACAACTATCACCCTCTCTAAACTTTGACTTTGAAATGTGGCTTCACGAAGACTTAACACCAGATCTCACCCAGACCCAAATCCCCCTATCATAGTTGACAACCCAGAAAAGATATTGTGGCAAACTTCTGAAACTGGTAACTTAGCTAACAATAGGACCATCCACAAAGAAAGCTCTGTACCTGAACACCTTACATCCTTGAAATATTCCCAATTTGATTTGAGTTCAGCAAAAACCCTTTTTAGAAGCAAGTTGCAAAGTAAAATCAACCCTAACGATCTTGAGACCTTATATTTGCAACAGAGTCCTAGCAGAGAAGCCTCACCCACTACACCTCCTGATTTTCAGCTTCTCCACCAGTTTGGCTCTTACCACTCCAAATCTGCTCAGAATTAGTCCATAAGTCCAAGTACTTCCACCACACCTTTTTAGACCACCACTCTGCAAATCACCTCATCTCATACCAAAAACCCTCATACTGTAAATTTACCATTCGCTCCCATCATGGCAGCTTGGTATGCGCCTTTAGTGTTACCATTGCCTTTGTTACTTTTGCAAAATTATTACCAATCCCGAATTCCACACTTCACCGGAACTGAGGCCACTACCACCTAAAAACATGTAGATAGGATCACTGATATTTTTGACTACATGGAATTAGAAGATGAAACCATAAAGATGAAAATGTTCACCCAAAGCCTAGGTGGAGAACCCAAAAAATGGTTTAAAATCTTAGCTCCTAATAGAATAGCATACATGATCTCCGAGCACATTACCAAACATTCATAAACAGGTGGGAAATCAGGAAAAACCCCATCCAAATCCTTTCCAAATATAACAATATTAAAAGGAATATGGGGGAAAGTGTTCAGGACTATTGCACTAGATTCAACAGTGTCTATAACACCCTCCTGCCTCACATGAAACCTCCACTTGGCTCAGCATTAGCAAAATTTCCCGAAGGTTTCATTCCAGATATGACATACCAACTAAGAGAAAGAGACCCCCCAACTTTAGAGGAAATGCAAAAAGTAGCTATTAGTGCCGAAGCCAACCTAGCTGAGAAAGAGCTAGGATAAGATCAGAAAATAAAGTCACATACCGTGATGAGGTCATGCCTTTAGTTTCCTCCTCATATCCCATAATACACAACTTGGTTATATCCATGGAAAAAATGTGGGAAAGAATAAATCTGAATGAAAAAGCACCTCTTAAGGAAAACCAGCCAAACCCTCAAAATAGAAACCGGAACCAAAATTTTATAAGAGACCCGCCTTAGAAAAAACAAGGGAAAATGACCAACAGATCAGGCCACCTTTCAATGAAAACTATGTTGATGAGGTAGAAAGAGATATGGAACCACTTGATGAAAATCACTTAAACTTGATAGGTTCTGATAGCGAGGGTGAGGTTTTCCTCACAGAAGAAGAACAAGTTTTATTCTCCTCAAATCAAAATGAAGAAAATTATGAGGACCCCGAAGATCCTAAGGTAGGATTACAAAACACTATAATGGAAGTCCACAGGCAATATGATCTTAGGAGTAAGAAAAACCAGGACAATATAAGAAAGGTAGCTCAAACACTATTGTTACTAAAACCCCTGATACCATTCTTAAAAGAACAGCAGATAGTAAGAAAATCATGGCTAAGAAAACTGACCAAAACAAAGACAAAGCTAGTCAGCCAAGCCTTGATCCAAACTGTCCTAGTACCTCTACTAAGATCCTCGAAACAGTTGTATTGAGCAAAACCCCAAATCAAATTCAGCAAATTAAGAACATAGAGAAATTCATGGCTGAAAAAACTGAAGCAAATCTATCTAAACTACAAGTACCCTTCAGTTTTGAAGGGGAAATTGCAAAAATTAAGATCACCATGCCTCTCACTGAACTTATTGCCCAAAGCTCATACAAATCTCAAGTGCTAAAGGTCCTAAACATAGGAAATGATGCAGATACATTACACCTAGCTGATGATACCACTGAGGTGTTGTTTGGACCAAAAATAGAAGGAAAATATCAAGAGGGAACCACTCTTCCTTTTTACATTAGCCTGAATATACATGACCAAATCCTACATAATTCCATGCAAGATTCTGGGGCCTCTCACAATCTCATGCCAAAAGTAGTAATGGAAATATTAGACCTAGAAATAACAAAACCTTATAAAGACTTATATTCATTTGATTCAAGCAGAGTCAAGTGTCTAGGCCTAATAAAAGATCTTTGTGTCAGTTTGGCTCAAGTACCTGCAAAACACCTATTCATGGACATAGTGGTATCAGACATCCCTCCCAAGTATGTAATGCTTTTATCCAGATCTTGGGGGGCCAAGCTTCAAGGAAATATTCAACTAGATATGTCTTACGCCACCATTCCCGTGTTTAATCAAGAAAAAATATTGTATCGGGAATCACACATGAAATATATGGTCAGCAACCAAGAAAGGCCAAATAACATCCCTATGTATTCCATACATTCAAACATGGATTCCTTCATCTTACATCTAGAAGATGACACTGATGAAAACACAAGTGAAACTGAAACCAGTTCAAGCACAGTATTGCAGCCAGACCGACCTCTGTATGATGAATTTGATACTCAAAACTATCATGACCCTGAAAAATTATGTCTTGAATAGAGGGAATTTGATTTTCTAGAAACAGAGATAGATCAGAAAACAAAAAACATTATACACCCTCAAGAAAATTGCTCAAACCAAGGACAAACATCAACAGTACAATCAAGAACCTTTTTCAAAACAGAAGCACTAGAGGACTTGCATATTACAAACCTCTTTGGAAATCAGGGGCAGGGGAGCCTAATGTTCTTGCCATACTTAAATGCTTCACCATCCCATGACTTTACCTCCCCGAATGAAACCTTGACTATTTCCACAACTGTTAAAATCCAGGAAGAATGTTTGATAAACTTGATATGAAGGGATGCGATAGCTGCATTCCAAAGACACCTAAGCTGATTGAACTAGCTAAAATTCTGACATTACACCAAACATTAAGGACTACTAGAATATGCAAAATTGTTCAAGATACTAGTACATGTCGGGAAAATTGTTTGAAACACTATGACACTGCTTTCATTTCAAGAAACAACTTTGACAAAAAGAAATAAAAAAATCTTGATCAAACATTAACAATCAAAGACAAGATAGTTGGACATAGGATATGTATTGATTTCAGAAACACAAATACACACCCCCGGAATAGAAACTATATTCTTCCTAAGCAAGACCATACTATAAAAATGGTAGGTGCTTCTAATCATATGTCTTTACTAAGTGATGTTTCAAGGTATCATCAATTAATTCTTTTTCAAAGCAAACAACTAAAAGAATTTTTCAAATGTGCTGGAAGCAGTTCCATCTTCAAACCCAGAGTTGTGAAACCGCCAGACACCAAAGACATGTTCCTGAAGGCCATGTTTCCAGTTCTTAATTTCTTCATTATGATGTACCTTGATGATATCATAATATTTTTTAAAAATGACAAAGAATATATACATTATTTGAAAAAGATCTACAACAAAAGAAGAAGTGGAGATCAAAGGTATAAAGAAGCACAGCAGGAAGACATGGGGTTGTTTAGAGATTCATGCATGAATATTTATGTTATGCTTACAAGAGAAAATTTTCCAAAATTTCCTTTGCAAGAGCTGAGTGGACCAAGAGCATCAGGAGATCCTTATGAAGATAAGATGCTCAAGTTTCAACGTTTTCAGGAGTTCTAGTTTCATATTTTTGAATCATTGTACATACCATTGCTTGAAGAAATAAATCAAAAATAGAAAATAAAAAAACAATAGAAAAGTTGAAAAGAGGGCAGTTTAGAAAATAGCAGAAAGCCCCATGTTCAAAAATTAGTCATGCTGAAAGTGCGCAAGTCTAAATGCCACTACTAAGTGCTCAAAAGATGTCTTGTTCAGTTATCTAGCCTAATCATAACTGGACATGTTTTAAATTTATTGCTGATAAGTTAGTGAAAGAAGTGATAGTCAAATTTTGTAAGCTTGACTTGTCAAAGAAAGTAGATTAGGAAAAGATGCTGGTTCCACAAGCTCAAAACAGAACCAAAGAGGAAAACATGGATGAAAAACAAACTATGTATCCTAGCCCTGATTTTTCTAAAATCTTGTTTTCGTGCAAAATAATATTTTTGTGCAACTTGTCTTTTATGCCACAAACACATGACAAATCAGATTGTCTAATCCTGATTTGGTCATTTTTTCAATTTCATGTCTTAGTATAGTGAATTAAAACATGTCAAACAGCTTAATCTTGATAGTCGATCTAGCATAGGTAGAGAAACAAAGGAGTTCCTCAGTTCAATCTGAACTCCCGGAAGATATAAGTGTAGAATTAGATAGTTTTCTTTTTTATCATGTTAAAGAGTTGCTAGTCCAAATGCACCTAAAAAGAAGAAAAAATGTTAGGAAATATAGCTGGATAGGTAGAGATGACTTTGATGCTAATCATGCTATGAATTTTCAGAAATAGCATCAAGAAAGAAAGAAATTTGCGCCAATGGATAAGGCATTGGTCTTCACAATCTAGAGATCTTAAATTCTAGACACCTCCTAAAAAGGAGCTGCCCTCCCCAAATGGAACCACTGTTAGTCATCTGTATTTTTCACCTATTGTTGATGACTAGATTCCTTAGCTAAGTTTTCTAGAAGCTAATCTCAAACTGTCAATTTGTCATCTAGAAAACAACCAAAACAAATTTTTTGTCCTCCTATCCCTTCCTGTCAGTCTATGATGAGAACAATCTCCAGTTTTCAAGTCCTGTCTAGTTTCAGAAAAATATCATTGTCTAGAGCTGTCTTAGATTGGTTTATCTGCTATCATTTACCCTTGTTTCTCATGCCATTCACTATCCAAATGTTGACAAAATGTCTGCAACTCTATCCCTGGTCATCTTGTCATTTGAAAATCTGATCATGCCTAAGAAAACACTGAGAATCTGTCAAAATTGTCCCTAAGTTAGATAGTGGTGTTTAGGGAGTTTTTCCTTGGCTAAGATATCCTAGGCCAAAAATCCTCTGTCCAGTACCAGTCAACCATGAATTAGTTCCTATTCTACAAAACAAGCATTTTTTTATCCATAGGTCGCACACCACTAAGAGGCCACTTTGTCTCATTTCAAAACAAATTCAACAAAGATCCAAATCAGGAAAAGAGAAGGTTTGTCACTGTCTGAAGAAAAATGCTTAGGTTAGGTGAAATCTCCATGATACACCAAAAGAGCTCTCCAAGGTTCCAAAGCATCTATTTTTACATCTCTGCAGGGGTGTAATTTAATGATCTTCAGTGTACAAAGGAGGGAAAAAATGAAAATTTCAACAGGTCCTTCATGCTGACTTAGATTGCCATCAAGGCAAGTAAAGTACAGTAAGTAAGAGCAGCAAGTGTACACGTTATAAATCCAAAAGCTGCCTGAAGAACAGAGATCACTCATCAAGTCAAAATGAACACAAAAAGCTGAGTGATGCTGATAAGCAATGCTACCTAATCTTTCCAAAGGGCATCATCATGTAGGGCATAAGAAGACAGCTGCTTCTTATGTGACTTTGAAACTGAGTTGTGAAAATTGGTCAAAGGAAATCTCAATATACCCTGAAAACACAGTCAAGGGAAATTTAGTTCAAAGGTGTCTAAAAGTGACCGTTATCCTTATACCAACCACTTTATTCACTCCCTAAAAGCTTCATAGTTATATGATACCAAGCAAAGACATATATTGCAGAGAAATGACACAGTGTTGAAATAAATGAAATTTCATGTGTATGATGATAACCTCCTTCATAAAAAGCAGAGGGGTAGGAAGACATTGTTGTGGCCTCCTTCACAAACAAGCAGAGGGCCAACATATTCTCAAGTAACTTCAGTGGTTGCTTGGCATTTTTTCCTCCAAAGGATGAACAGATAATGCATAGCAGGGTTTGAAATGTTGTTTTTGATGAAGTCTCTATTGTTAAGACCATGTTGAGAAATAGTGGTGAAAAAAAATGAAAATTCATGGGTTGAAGGCATTTGTTACATCATAAGGAAAGTAGTGACATGTTGGTGTTAAGGGCCTCTGATCTTGTGTTTATGAAAATCCCCATCAAAGGATAAATCATAGGTTATAATTTTGACTAAGAGAAACCTCATCTAAATGGTAAGGTGATAAACCAAGCTGGGTTTAAAATGGCTTCTGCAAACTGATATAAAGAAGACAATCCACCCAGATGATTTATATAAGAAGCGTAGCTTTCATTTTAGACAGATCTATCCTAGTCTATCTAACTACTTTTTCAAGGTAAATAGAGGGCTAGCACTTGGGTTACAACTACTATGAATCTGCTCATTCATAAGGATAAAAAGGTGACCATCTTTGGTAAACAAGTAGAAGATCAAATCATATGATAAGACCTCCTTCGTTTCATGAACAAATAGAGTTGCATATTTGTTTTCGAAGGGTTGCAGTAGAAATGATTTTGTGAGCCTCTTTTAGATGATATATTGGGTCACAATTTTGGAAAAGACCAGTACCATCTATCTAAATACCTCTTCCAAATATAGGCAGAGAACTCTTTCATAAACAAATCATATAGGTCTTGGCTAGAGTTTCAAAATAATATAATTCTAAGGGAGATAGGTATCACAGGTAAAGAGTTCTGTGTCAAAAAAAAAAGGGACTATTTGTAAGGAGATAATTCAAGAATGGAAAGTGGAGAAAAAATAGAACTTACCCCTAAAAAAGATATATTCAAAGGGACAGAAGATATGCATATGAGAAGACCCCCATCACTTCATAAAAAAGTGAATTGGCATTATGGTGTCAAGATGGCTGCAGTAGTGTTTTTATGATAAACCGCCATGGTAAACAAGCGAAGGCGGAGTTTGTTGAAAGAGGTAACCCTCACCATTGTGCTCAAAGCCAATTTTCAGAAAGTTTCTTTGAAATTAAAAAGGGGAAGTTTTTTTTTCAAATTGAAATGAGGGAAACTTTGTTTTTCAAGTATAAAGGAGCTCGACCACATATCATTCATCATTTTGAAAAGCCACGACAAGGAAGAGGGAAAATGTTTTGAGCATTTTTCAAGGCATTTGTAGCCTTTGAAACATGTGGCGCGCCTGTACATTTGCGTGGCATGCCTGTAGACACTCACTAAACAAACTTGTTAAGGGCGCGGTGCGCTTGTGCGGTTGCGCGACACGCGTATGCCCATCGTTGAACGAGCACCCAGGGATGACCCGACTGGTCAAACGTGGCGTTTTTGTCTGTTCAAAGCCTGCTTGGCCCATAAACCAACTCTGAACACCAGTTTTCCCACCCAGACCAATGCTGCAAGAAGCTCTCAAAGGTGCCAAGATCGATTTTTACACAAGAAAAGTCATCTCCAAATACAGAAAAGCACATGTTTGAAAGGTATTTATGCCTCTAAGTACATTTTTTGTTTGATTTAAGAGAAGGTTTGATATCAGAGTTGAAACAGTGATAAGTGGAAAGGGCCCATTGACAGTTTTAAAGAGGTTTGAAAAGGACACAGTTTACTCTTCCAACCTATGATATTTGCTAAATCATAGAGAAACAATAATTAAGGAAGAAAGGTCTGCTTATTATCAGTTGAAAGGTCTCATAAATAGTGTTTTCAAAGAAACAGTGATAAAGGAGTGATATTATGTTGTCAGTTTAAGAGAGGTTTCTTGATGTGAGTAGTTAAGGATAAACACAGTCTTACAGAGAGAAAACAGAGTTTGTCTGAAAAACCTTTTACTCAGTAGCAAGAGAAGATATTGCTGTTAACAAAAAAACCAAACTTCATACATAAGAGCTTGTTGGCTAAGATCATTATAGAGAAACAATGATTAGGGGATAAGGGTTTGTTATCAGTGTCAAAAGGGCCCTTATGTTGGATAAGGAATAGAGCTTGGTTTTAGCAAGGAGACTCATCATTTCAGGTCAATAGCTTGTACTACATAAAACATGGAATCGTTTTTTTCAAAACTAGTACCTTGTGAAGGTTGAAACTTGTTTTTCAAGCACATAAGAAGATCATGCAATCTATAAAGGGAAGACAGGGTTACTTTTAAAAACTGCTTACTAAGTGACTGGGAGACTACTTTGTTTAGAGAAACAGTGATCATTAAAGAGGGATAGTTTGTTCAAAGGGAAAGCACAGTGTTTTTCAAAGAGTGTATTCTTTTCTTAGAAAGAAAGGAAAATAGTGACTGAGTGAAACAGTTTTGATCAGTTTATAAAGGGTTTTCTCACCTCTTAAACAGGGTTTTCAAAAAATCAGTGATTGAGGGAAAGAGTTTTTGTGTAAAAAAAAAAAGGGGACTTTTCTTAAAAAACCACAAATAGATCTTACTAAAGGCCTCCTTTCTCAAAACATAGTGCTGGAGAAGTGAAGTTGTTTTCATTTAACAAATACTTGTTTGCCAACTAAAGAGAAAAGAAGTAGTCTATTTTTGAGTACATTTCAAGGTCTTGTTTGGTAAGTCAGTTAAGGGTATCAAAAGAAAAAATTCCTCCAAATAAGGACAACCGAAGTGGGTATCACAATAGGTATGAGCCTATTACAACTCAGGAGGTGAATGAATCTCCTTCGGTACTCTTCAATTTTCATGAAGTAGGGTGCTTGGAATTTTTCCAAAAAGTCCAAGAAGTAAAAAGTCACCTTCCTTTGACACATTTGTTTGCTTTGAGGCCACAAGTAAAGCATGTCCATCTAGCACGTCTGGATTTCAAACTCTCTCCTAGGGCTATTTCCAAAGCTACTAAGATCCCCTATATAGGAGAAAAGTGGTTCAAACAAACATACCTAGATCTGAATCACTACAAACCCTTTCTAAAACCAGACCATCAGGATGCTTGCCAAGGTATTCTCCCTTTTTCTTACTTGTTGAGCAGCTATTCCCCTCTCATGAAAGTCATCATGAAGTATATCACGTGTGAAGGGAGGTTTTCCCAGATCTATGCCTATCACATTAGGCTTCTTATGTATTTCACAAGAACTCAATTGCTAAACCTACCTTTTTTCCTCTACAGAAGAATTGAAAAGATGGCCTCTATTGTCCAAAAGAAGACCTCCGCTCAACAACAAGCTTATTTATTTCATCATTCCCTTATCAAGATCATCATCCTCCATCAACTTGAGAAAAATGGAGTTTCTTGGGACTCTTTCATCTCCCATCCCGATTTTTCCATTTCCTCTTCATCTCATGCACCTTCCTCACCATCCACTCATCATGTTTCTCCTTCTTCTAGTAAATCCACTCCTAAAAGACCAAAATCCCCTATGATTGAAAGTGAAGAAGAGAAGAAGCAAACTAGTGATGAAGAAGGGAAAAGTGACAAGAAGTAAACTAGTGACGAAGAAGGGCAAAGTGAAGACTCTAAGCATGATAGTGGGGATGAAGGAAATGATGGTGAGCATGAAAAAATTGATGATAAGCATAGCAGTCATGAAGAGGAACAAGATGGCAGCCAACACAACAGTAAGCATGATGGTGGTGAGAGACAAAATAGTGAAGGAAAAGAACATAGCAGTCATTAAGAAAGAAGGGACAGAGATGAACAGGACAGTCCTCAAGAAAACAAACAAATTGGTAGTCAAAACAGTGATGATGATGGTCATAACAGTCCTCAAAAAGACACTTACAATGAGGGTCATGACAATCCTCAAAAATACACTTGAGATGAGGGTCATGACAGTCCTCAAAAGGACACTTATGATGAGAAACAAGATAGCTCTCAAGCAAGTAATGATGATGGCAGGAAAACACCAAACAATGAGCATTCTGAAGGAGACAGCAAGGTAAAAGACCAAGTTGAGAAATTACAAGTAGATAAATCACCTCTTGCTTCTCCTCAACACATCCAAGAGCATGTGATAGCTGCCTCTCCTAGGCAAGGCGCCATGGCTCTTCCTCCAAAGCTGGCAAAGCCTAGAAACACTAGATCTGCAACGAAGAAGACTAATCCAACAGTGACTAGCAATGTCACAAGAGTGCTAAGAAGTAGAGGCAAACTGCCTAAGAAGAGTATTGTTGAATTTCCAAAGAGGAAGAGGACCAAGAAGTCTATCCAAGGCAAGGGGAAAGAAAAAGAGGAGAGTAGTCATGAAAAGGAAAGGGAGTTTGACATCATACAGATAGACAGTGATGATGGGGATAATGAAGCTAGAATCCTTGAGGCTCTTTTCAAAAACAGAGAAGACCAAATTCATGACCTACAAGCTGATCTAGAAAGGTCAAAGGACCTCATACATGTTCTACAGATGCAAAACAAAAAAATGAGTGGTCAAATGGAATTTTTTGAGGCCCGAGCTTTCAAATACCAAAGGGAAGCCTTCAAAGCACAAATCAAGCTTGAAGAGCTTATGGGCGAATTTGATGATACTAAAGAAGAAGAGTAGCCAATGAGAAAGAGGCCTATAATTATGGGTCTCAAGAAAGCTTTGGAGAAAAATAAGGAAGAAGAGGCAGCCCTTGTTTGATCTTATCCTCTCACTCAATTGCTTGCCCAAGAAATAGAGAATGATAAAGAATCATGGCTTGAAAGGGCCAACAAGAATTTGGAGGATAAATTAGAGAAAGCTAACAGAGACTTGAGCTTACAAAAGAAGATGACCAGGCACTACAAGAAGTTGAACCAATTTTCCCGAAGAAAGCTCAAACTTTCTAAAGAAAGGCTCAAGGCTGCCGAAAGATGTGCCCAGTAGAAAAGTTGGAGAAAGGCACATCAGCACAAAAAATCTTGGCATTCGCTTGCTTACATGTTTCTAAGAACCCATGAGGGGCTTGCTCGCCAAAATTGAGCAAATTCTGACAAGATTTTGTTTTTTTTGTTTCTTGGCCATAATTGCACATTTTTCAAGGCGCTTCCATGGGTGGTAGGAGCATCCTCATCTCATGAAAGTAATTTTTTTTTATGGAATAAATTCAGGGGCAGCTACTCACAAATTTTCAGATCCAAAGGAGATGTTTTGGTCCCTCGAAGAGGCGAAAAATAGTGATTTTTTGACTTTCTGCCTCACATATCAGCAAGGGCTACTTTTTTGGTTTTCTCCACCTAGTTCAGTTTTTTACATACTTTAAAGAATCCGTTTGGGAAAAATCAAGTAGTTCCAGAAACTAGACATCCCGAGATTTCCAACGAGCCATCATGGGCCTCATTTTGACATCAGGAGGTCCCTCAAAAGTGGTCTACAAGACAGGAAATTGTCTGCTGCTACGTTCCTGTAGCATTTTGGCAAAAAAGACAGTTTTCTGAAGTGGCTTATCCAAATGTGCGTTAAGCCTTTTTTGGCCATTTTCAATTAGGAAAATTCAATTTTATTGCCTTTTTTAGCATTTTAAGATATATTTCAAGATATTTTGTGCCTTGGGCTTTGCAAAGCCTCAAGGAAAAAATCAAATATTTGTAATAGGCCAATGGCCTTCTAGTTACTCTTGGATAGTTTATTTCTCTTTAGCCTATATATTCCAAGAGATTTCATTGTATCAAAAGGGTGAACTTGATGTTACGGAGAAATACATGGTTATACAAGCTTGGAAGAAATACCTTGTCTCATGATGTGGA
The DNA here is from genome assembly GCA_034641835.2 of Pinus albicaulis. NCBI lineage: Eukaryota > Viridiplantae > Streptophyta > Pinopsida > Pinales > Pinaceae > Pinus > Pinus albicaulis. The sequence continues at coordinate 80,408 of JAXQQM020083412.1, read as the reverse complement.
TGATTTCTTGTTTGTCTTGGATGGTGGAAGAGGACTATTTGTTGGATTCCTTGGCTTGGTAAATGGTATAGTGTTCCTCTCTATATGTTTTCCTTAGTTTATCATACATGTTTCTATGTTTCTTGCTTGTTTTAGGTCAGTAAAGAATAGATTTGAGACATGCCCATGGAGGCACCTCAAGTTTCCTGATTTCATTACAGCTTCTATGTTTTTCTTCTTTCTTAGTTATGTCAAAGAATTCTTAACTACTCTTTGATACCCTAAGAACTTGTTATCAATCTCATTAATAGTTATTATGTATTATATCTAGTATGATTCAAGGTATGCCCTGCTTACTCATAGCTATCCAAAACCCCATCACTGAAACCTTTCTCTGAATCTTTGATTGTCCTAGTTGAACCAAAGAGGTCGTGTTTCGATCTTGCCCTTTTCCTATGCTCTGCAATCTTAGTTCAAAGTTCTCGATAGCTCAAAATATGATTGTCTAGAAGTTCTTCGTAGATTGAGTTATTTTTTTATCTTTTTTTTTCCCCAAATCTCCGATGGTGATTTTCCTAAAGTTAGATGGTCCTATGCCTCTATGTATCGCCCGAATGTTATTTTATGCATTGAAAAGTTTGAAGTTATATTTATCGTGATTAATGGTTATGCCTTACCACATGAATGTTTGTTGTAAAAATATCTATGTTTAAACTCTTTGTCCTTCACAAAACCTAGTGTCCATCCCATTTCACTCCACCTAAAAAATCCATTTTTGTTTCCTAAGACCAAATTGTCCTTCAATATACCTTGTCTGCTATCCGAGGCTTTCTCGACCTTTTCGACCCCACAGCTCCACCGATCTAAACAATATTTTTATCTATTTAAAACTTCGATCAGCCTTCCCTCAAAAACCTAAAATCAAATCAAAACCTACTTAAAAACTAGCCTAAAATAAAAAAACATAAGAAGCAAACAAATATACATCCCTTGCACAAATAGAGAGCCCTTTGAGTCCAGAAGGCGAGGTCTCGTTCCAAAGTGGGCTCGATGTTACCCTATCACTTCGCTCGCCAATCCGCCAAACTGCGACGCAACAAACAACGCCGACACCGCCCCACCCGACCGAACGAAGGCACAAGGGAGAAAATGGAAAATGGGTCACGGAACAAGGTATGAACCCGAGTGGTCACAACTTTGTAGATTTGATATGGCCGCCCTCAAACGTAAACGACTCGACCCGAGTGTTTCATCGAGCACCCTCACATAGCGCAACAAAACACGCCCGACCAAACGAAGGCACAAAAGAGAAAAAGACAAAGGACTACATGAACATGCACAAGTAATCTGGTGGTGGTACCCGACCCGAATGCGTTTCATCGTGCACCCTCAAATGGCGTGACATGGCTTGCTCGACCAAATGAAGGCACAAGGGAGAAAACAACAAACGGCCGTACGAACGTGCACAAGGCGCCGGGAGTGGTCACAACTTAGAAAAAATTTGATACTTCCGCCGCCCTCAAATGAAACGGCCCGACCCGAACCCATTTAATAGGGGTAACCTCAAACAAAACGACCCAACCCGAACGCATTTCATTGGGCGCCTACACGAAGCGACATGATGCGCCGTACCAAACAAAGGCACAATGGAGAAAACAGAAAATGGGCAACATGAACATGCACAAGCAGCACCCGTGTGGTCACAAGTTAGCAAATTTGATACATCCACCTTAAAAGAAATGACTCCGACTCGCACACGTTTCATTAGGTGACCTCACATGGCATGACACAAAGACACCGACCGAATGAAGGCATAAGGGACTGAAATGGAACATGGGCTGCACAAACTTGCACAAGGCACTCAGATGGTCACAACTTATCAAATTTGATATGGCCATCCTAAACGAGACAACCCGACCGAACGCATTTCATCGTGCCGTCACATGGTGCAAGACTACGTGCCCAAATAAATCAAGGCACAAGGGAGGAAATGGAAAATGGACCAAAAAACATGCACATGAACCCAACCACTAAAAACTTAGAAAATTTGATATGACCACCCTCAAATGAAATGACTCCGACTCCGAACATGTTTCATCGAGCGCCCTCAAACAAAGCGAAATGGTGCGCCCAACCACGGCGGTACGAGGAATAAAATAATGTCGGATCGTACGAATGTGCACAAGGTACCCGAGTGGCTTGTAACTTTGAAAGGACTCGATAATGGCCGCCATCAAATGAAATGACTCGACCTAAACGTATTTGATAGGGCATCCTAAAAATAAAACAACTCCGACTAGAACGCCTTCTACCCGCACGCTCACAAGACGTGACAATGCACCAAACCAAAGGAAGGCATAAGGGAGAAAATGGAAAATGGTAATCATGAATGTGCACAAGGCACCTGCCGTAACAAATTAGAAAATTTGATATGAACACCTCAAATTAAATGACCTCACCCGAACACGTTTTACTCAAAAGACCACACAAGACGACATGACGCACAAGACTCGAATGAAGGCAATTGTGGATCAAATGGAAAGCATGTTGCAAAAGCTCGCACAACGTGTCTCCTCGACTAATACAAATTATTAAATTTTATATGGCCAACCTAAAACGAAACAACCAACTCCGAATGCGTTTCATCAAGCACACTCACACGACACAACATGGCATGCCCGACCGAACAAGGCACATATAAATGTTAGACAAAGCCAAACAAACATGCACAAGAAGCCTATTTGGTGACAACTTAGCAAATTTTATACGACCACCCTAAATGAAATGAACCTACCCGAACACGTTTACCTGGGTGCCCCTAAACAAGAAAAAATGACGCGCTCGACCAAACAAAGGCACAAGGGAGAAATGAAAAAATGGTCGCATGAACGTGCACAAGGCACTTGAAAATTTGATACAAATAGCCTCAAACAAAATGACCCGACCCGAACGCATTTGATAGGTACCCTCAAACAAAAATACCCAACCCAAACGTGTTTCACCGGGTGCCCTCACACAATGCAACACGACAGCGCCGTAACGAGCAAAGGCACAAGGGAGAAAATGGAAAATGTCGCACGATGCACAAGGCAACGGTAATCAAAAATTAGAAAATTTTATATGGCTGTTCCCAAACGAATGACCTCGACCAATGCATTTCATCGAGCACTTCTCACATGGTGCGACACGACACACCATCCGAACGAAAGCACAAGTGATGAAATGGAAAACGAGTCGTAAAAACTTGCACAAGGCACCTGGTGGTCGCAACTTATCAAATTTGATACAGCCCACACTCAAATGAAAATATCTCAATTAACGCGTTTCATCTAGTGCCCTCACATGGCTAAATATGCAGTGTGCCCAACCGAATGAAGGTACAAGGGTGGAAAACCACAAATGGGTCGTACAAACATGCACAAGGAACCCAGTGGTTACAACTGAAAAATTTGATGTGGACCAAACTCAAACGTAAATGATTCCGACCAACATGTTTCTATTGGGAGCCCTACACAACCCATCCAACCGAACAAAGGCACAAGGGAGAAAATGGAAAAATGGGTTGGAAATAAAATGAGCACAAGGCACCGGCTAATGCACCCTAGCAAATTCTTGATATGATCACTCCTTAAAAGAAACAAACTGCATCAACACATTTCATTAGAACCTCAAACAAAATGAATTACCCGAACGCATTTCGACCGGCGCCCCCACATGGCGCGACATACGAAGGCACCAAGGATAAAATATAAAATGGGCCGCATGAACGAGCATATACCTTGGCAGTCACAACTTAGAAAATTTGACACATCTTCTCGAACGAAATGACTCGACCCGAATGCGTTTCATCGAGAACTCACACGCGACGCGACGCGCCCGACCCAACGAAGGCACAAGGAAGAAAATATCAAAGGGTCACACAAACATGGTAAAAGGAACCCAGGGTCATAAATTAGAAAATTTGATATGATACTCAACAGAAATGACTTTGAGATTCAATGGCCTCATCGGGTGCAGTTTCATTATCGCTTTGCCCACTGATCGAATGAAGGAACAAGGGAGAAGATGACAACGAGCTACATGAACGATTAGAAGGAACTTGGGTGGTCACAACCTTGGCAAATTTTATACCACCGCCCTCAAAAGAAACAATATGACACAAACGCATTTCATCAAGCGCCCCCAAATGAAATGACTCGACCCAAAAAACTCCGTTTCTATCGGGGAGCCCCCACATGGCGCGACACGACACGCCGACCGAACAAAGGCACAAGGGGAGAATGGAAATGGCCGGCACAAATGTACAAAAGACCCAAGCAGCTAAAAATTATAAAAATTTGGATACAAGTCTCGCCCCCTCAAATTAAACAGACCCAACCTAAACGTATTTCATCAAAGTAACCTACACGACAGACACGATGTGCTCATCCAAATGAAGGCACAAGGAGAAAATAAAAAATGGGTCACACGAATGTGCACAAGGTACCCAAAAAATTGAAACTTAGAAAATTTGATACAAACACCCCCAAAAGAAATGACGACTGGACCACAGCCCATCGAGCACCCTCAAATGAAATGAGCCGACCGACGGCATTTACTCCTGTGCTCACACGACATGCCCGAATTTAACATAGGCATAATCTTTATAGTGCATGGAAGATGGGCTTACGAACATGCATAAGGCACTCGAGTGGTGTTGAGTCCCGCATTTGCGGTGATTGGTAAACCAAATGACAAGGTAACATCAAACCAAGCTTTGGGAGTTGTAGGACCTAGCCTTCCCGGACCCATAGAGTGGCTCTTCACATGCAAAGGATGTAAACTCCAGAGCCAAGCTCGTATATTTTATTTTAGCCTAGTTTTAAGTATATTTGCTTTGTTTTGGGTTTTTTGAGGAGAACTATCAAAAGACAAATAGATATGAGTTCACAACCTAATTGGGTTATAAATGTGATAAGTTCAAGATCGTCTTAATAATGGACAAGGTATTACCGCAAGGCCGATTTGGTCAAAGTAAATGGATTCTTCGGGGTGAAAGGAAATGAGATGAAAATTAGGTTTTTGAAAGACAAAGATATTTTTTTTAAGCATAAATAAGAACGAAAAGCATTCATGAGTTAGTGCTGACCATTAATCTCTATGAATGAAACTCAAACCGATAGATGCAATAAAAATAAACAATCCAAACATACATAGAAGTATAAAACCCTCTAACTTTGGGAAAATCACCTTCTAATCTTGGGAAACAAACAAGATAGCAATATTGAACTCAATATATGAAGAGTAACCCTTAAACATCATATCTTGAGCTAATGTAAACTTTGAAATAAGATGGCTAAGCATGGACAAAGGGCAAGATCGAAACAAGACCTTGAATTAACTGAAACAAATTAATAATTCAGAGAGAGATTTCAGAAATGGAGTTTTCGATTAGCTATGAGTAAGAAGTGAAATTACCGTGAATCATACTAGACAAAATACATAATGACCATTAATGAAACTAATAACAAGTTCTTAGGGTACCAAAGAGAAATTAGGAATTCCTCGACATAACGGGGAAAGATGAAAACATTTAAGCTGCAATGAATTAGGAAATTTGAGGTACCTACGGGTGCATATCTCAAACTTATTCTTTACTTGACCACAACAAGAAAGAAGCATGAAAAACATATATGATAAAATAAGAAAACATAACAAATAAGAAACACAATACCATTCACCAAGCCATGGAATCCTACACACAATGCTCATCCACCTCAGTCAAGCCAAGCAAGAGATCATCCACTGTGGTAAAACAAGTATTTATTCAAATCTCTGTTGCCATGTATTGATCTCTATAACATCAAATTCTCGCCTATTGTTAAAATGAACTTTGGATTATATAGGCCAAACAGAGGAAACCCACCTAGAGCAACCAAAGGATCATCGCTAAAAAATAAATATCCTATTTTTTCCTTGACAAGCCAGAAAGCCCAAGGCACAAAATATATTCAAAAAATACTATTTAAGCTAAAAATAGTAAGAAAACACTTAATCTCCGACATAGAGTTTAAAATATCTTAACTACATTGGATGGCCACCTTCGTAACACTCAGCTTTTAGTAATATCCTACGTGAGCGCAAAGAATTTAAAAAAGTATATTTTGCGTAGGATTGTTGAGGGATTTCCCAATGTCAAAAAGAGGCTCGTGATGTCGGTTGAAAGCATGGGATGTCTAATAGAGCTCGCAGCCCTTAAAGTTGGTTTGGTGTGACACTGTGGGGACTTCCAGAGTCTACGCGATTGTCTTGGTAATTTGGCCACGATTAAAAATTATTAATCACACGCAATCAAATAAAATTTCGATGAAAACTCCTAGAGTCACTACAAAACAAAATGAATCACACGCCCTTAAAATCTAGGAGATCAAACCACACACAAATAGTAACTTCCCACACTAAAAACATTATTTGGTGATGAAATCCAACATCGTAGACACTAATGTATAAAGGGAGTGCTGAACAGCCTACCCCGATAACCCTCGCTTAATGAAACGTACTCAAAGGTAAGCTTCTCCACCTCTAAACCATCTCGGTGAAGATAACCCACCGGAGAGTCCAAGTGAGTCTAGTCAACATTTGCTCCAGGCGTGATCTTTCCTCTACCGTTAGCTTAGTAAAAAATCGTAAGATTATGGTCACTATGGTTACCAACAGAACTAATATACCTCTAGGGAATAGTCTACGGCCCAACATACACGCAAGGGAAGAGTAACAAAGCTCAATCCCTCAAGGCTCTTTTGAAATAATCAAAGGTATAAGGAAAAGTGACTTCAGTGCCCCTCGACACGGTTTATTCGAGGTTTACCATTTTTAATATGCGCATATCTTCTATCATTCACAATGATATAGAATTGATTATCCCACTGTCTGCATATGACCTCATGTCAATTTCTTTAAGAGAAGCTTCCCGTGAGCATACTAGCGACTATCGAATTTTTTCCTACCGCAAGATCACACTTGTTTGAATGAATTGGTTCGGAGAGTTAATTACTCCTTACTCCAAGACACTAGCCTAAGCTATATGGGTGAAAAAGAGCCCTAGAAATATAAAAATTACTAGATTGTTTTTAATTTAAGCGTTGATTTTAAAAAGTTGTTTCTCAGACAACAAAAAAGTGAAAGTGAAACTCATGATATGTAGTGAGTCGACTCAAACATACTAAAAATGAATCTATCATGAGAAAAATTCACTTTCTTTCAATGAATTCTATCTAAAGGAAGATTTGAGAAATGCAATCTTTTTATAAACAAATATTTCCTTCAAACAAGAATAAATGAAAAGAAATCTAATTTCAATGAGAATTCAAAATGATCTAATACAACAAGAAATCCCTTTTATTCAATATTGAAACTACAAAAGTAAGTTTTTTCTTCAAAAGACACCACGATTTATAGAAATAACACTCAAAGCTAAAACACTATTTTGAGATAAAAAAAATCCCTCTAAGAATAGATCCGAATTAAAACATCAAATATTTTATGATGTCTTACTCAAATTTCATTTAACTAAGAAATTATTTGCTCGGGATCGTAAAGAACTCAAACATCCAATTTTGGTTTTTATGAAATTCCAAACTTATAAACATAAGTTTTTTAAAGATTTTCAAATGAGAAAAATAGGATCTAAATCTCATAAAACAATTTCTCATATGATGTCAAACTCCAACAAGAAAGAAAGGAAATACTAGTTATCTAAAGGTATACCAGGGTTTTAATATTTGAGCAAAGATATAAGAAAGAAAAAAACCATTATACCATGCATATCTTTCACAAAATCATTCAAAACCGAAAATGTTGAAATAAACTCTTAACCCAGGTTTTCCTTCGATAGAAGATAGCTGTGTCCGGGTATCCACCGAGAATCTGGGTAAAAAACTAACTAGAAAAGAGGATTTTAATATTTTTCAAAATTTAGACAGGGTCCGTAGGATTCAAGAAACTGCCAGGTCCCGCACTATGGGCACAGGAAAAGGCAAAACTTCCCGTAATCGTTTATGAAAGAAAAGAGTGTGGAAACAAGAAATCCAGAGAAAACGAAAAAATTCTCAAGCATTTCTTAGGATTTTAAAGGGATAAACCACCCAAGCCAATATCAATCAATAAAAATTAGAAAAAATAAAATCAAAAAGTCAAAAATAAAAAGAATTCGCAGTTCAAGATTTCTTTCCCAACAACAGTCACTCATTTTCATGGACAAACATAAGTCGTTCTGCAGCATAAGACAGACCTCCTTAGTGTCCTATAGATAGCTAGAAACAAACATACAACTAAATCTATCTTTCTCTACATATATTTTGATTCATAATTAAATGCTATAAAGGCTTAATGATCCTACCTTTGATCCGATGCCTGCTTGTATGTAAATCTTCGCCGTCTTAAACAGCTTCCTTTCCAAGAACTACAATCACAAATAAGAAAACATCAAATAGCACCCGCATAGCATATATTCATAAATCAGTATCTATTATGGTGATCAAGGGAATCCATAAAATAAACCAATAAATCGATGTACTTATTGAGAAAAATGAACTTATTTGTATTAACTTAAATAAGAAGAGCCTTACAACCGTGTCTCCGCCTTGATGTCATACCAGCGTCTTTCTCCCGGGGTCCGGAATAGGTGTTTCCTTTACTCTAACAAGCTCTTAAACTCTTCCAATCGAGATACATGCACATATGTAATCCTTCCACATAAAATCTCACCTAAAAGGGTCTCACTGAAGCTTCAACAACATTTCACCTTGAACAATACTAAAAAATTAAACTCATCAATTGTAACCCTTTGAGGTCGCCCCATGCCTCTTTTTATACCGAAAGAGGAGGAAGTTACAACTCTCCATACAAGAAGGGATAGAACACTCCTCTCAAAGGTATCGTCTACATCAATGGGTTAGTTCCTTAATGGATGGGATGCATGAACTTGAAAACAAATCTGGATTTTCCACCTATAGAATGAAGCTTCCAAAATGACTTTAATCGAGTTTCTAGATTTTACTTGCGCTTTTCTTATCATTTATAGGGGTCCGCACCCTTAATAAACAAAATTTCATTTGGCTATGCATGATTTATAGCGAAGGTGCGGACCGTAGGGAATACTAAGAGAAAGTGCTAAACATACCGCTTTTAGACTTTTATGAGCTTTTCTCTTAATTTCAAGGCTTCGATTTTAGAACTTTGATATTGTAGACTTTCTAAGTGAGTACTAAAATGTCATGGTGAAAAATTTCAGTGTAATAAGATTAACATTAAGTTTATGAAAGACAAAGATATTTTAAGCATAAATAGTTAAACAACAAGCATTCATGAGTTAGAGATGGCCATTAACTTTTATGAACGAAACTCAAACCGATAAATGCGTAAAATAAACAATCCAAAGGATACATGTATGCATAAGACCCTCTAAATTTAGGAAAAATCACCTTCAAAATCTTGGGAAACAAATAATATAAACAAAAATCTCACATATGAAGAGGGAATCAAACAACATATCTTGAGCTAATGAGAACTTTGAAATAAGACCGCTAAGCATGGACAAATCCAGATCGAAACAAGACTCCTTTCGACTTAACCGAAACAACAATAATTCAGAGATATTTCCAAAATGGAGTTTTGATTATCTATGAGCAGAAGGGCATACAAAGAATCATACCGGATAGCATAATAACCACTAATGAAACTGATAACAAGTTATTAGGGTACCAAAGAGAAATTAAGAATTCTTTTACATAACCAAGAAAGATGAAAACATTTAAGCCGCAATGAATCGCAAAATTTAAGGTGCCTCCATGGGCATATATCTCAAACTTATTATTTACCGAACTACAAAAAAAATAAGCATGAAAACATGTATGAGAAACTAAGAAACATAACAAATAAGAAACACAATACCATTCAATTTCTGTCATGGAATCCTACACACAATGTTCATCCACCATCGCTGCCAAGCGCAGATCATCCACTTCATAAAACAAGTATTTCTTCAAAGCTCAGAGTTATGTATTTATCTATATAACATCAAGTTCTTCCTTTGGTTACAATGAATCCTCTTGGATTATATAAGCCAAAGAGGAGGAAACCCACCTAAAGCAACTAGAAGGCCATTGGCCAAAAAAATATATCCTATTTTTCCTCGAGGTTTCGCAAAGCCCAAGGCACAAAAATATCTTCAAAAATATCTATTTAAGATAAAAATAGTAAGAAAATTGAATTTCAATCTCCGGACATAGAGTTAAAAATATCTTAACACACATTTGGATGGCCACCTTCAGAAAACTATTTTTTTAGCAAAAATGCTACAGGAGCGTAGCGCCAAAAGAAAGCCTATTTTTCAGAGAACTTTTGAGGGATTCCCGATGTCAAAATGAGGCCCATGATGGATTTTTGGAAATACTTGGATGTCTAGTTTCTAGAAATACTTGATTTTTCTCAAAATGATCCCTGGAAGTCTGTCAAAAAGTGGACTGAATGAAAAAACCCAGGAGGGTCTCACCTGCTAAAATTTGAGGCAGAAAGGTAAAATTTGACTGTTTTTACCTCTTTGGGGGACCAAAACACCTTCTTTTGATCTGAAAATTTGTGATTAGATGCCCCCAAATTGAATACATCAAACCAAATAACTTCCATGAGCTGAGGATGATCCTAGCAAACATGGCAGCGCCTAGAAAAATGTGCAATTAGGCCTAAAAATCACAAAAAACAAGATCATGTAAAAAATTGATCAATTTTGGTGAGAAAACCCCTTATTGGTTCCTAGAAGCATGCAAGGAAGCTGAAGCCAAGATTCCAAGCCTAGATATGTTCTTTTCCCCTTTTTTCACCGGGCGCCTCCTTTGGGTAGTTTTGAGCTTTTCTTGGGCAATCTTGAGTTTTCTTTGGGCAAATTGATTCAATTTCTTGTAATGCTCGATCATCTTCCTTTGCAAACCCGAGTATTTTTTTTCCTTGTCTAATTTTTCCTCCAAATGCTTGTTTTCTCTTTCAAGCCATGATTCTTTATCATTTTTTATCTCTTGGGCAAGCAATTGTGTGAGAGGGTATGAACGAGAAAGGGCTACTTCTTCTTCCCTTTGTTTCTCCAAAGGTTTCCTAAGACCCATAGTCCTAGGAATTTTTCTTACTGGTTACTCTTCTTCCTCAATATCATCAAATTTTCCCATATACTCTTCAAGTTTGACTTGTGCTTTGTATGCTTCCCTTTGGTATTTGAATGCCCGGGCGTCATTGATTGTCATTTTGCCGCTCATCTGTCTATTTTGCATTGGTAGAAAGTGTATGAGGTCCTTTGACATTTCTAGATCAGTTTCTAAGTCTTGGATTTGGGCTTCTCTGTTTTGCAAAAGTGACCTAAGGATTCTAGCTTCATCATCTTCAACATCACTATCTATTTGTATGATGTCAAATTCCTTTTCATGCTCATGACGACTCTCCTGTTGTTCAAATTTTTCTTTGCCCTTGCTTTGGATAGACTTCTTTTCTCTTTTTCTCTTTGGCGATTCAACAATACTCTTCTTAGGTAGTTTTCCTCTACTCCTTAGCACCCTAGTGACATTACTAGTCACTACTTGAGTGGTTTTCTTCTTTGCAGATTTGGTGTTTTTAGCCTTTGGTGCCTTTGAGGAATGAATCATGGCCCCTTGCCTACTTCATCACCTACTTTGCCGCACTGTTCACTTTTTTCATGTTCTTCTTTAGGGCTGCCTTGTTCACTGTTTTTCTTAATGTTGTGGTGATTTTCCTCTTGAGGGCTATCATGTTCACTGCCTCTGCTTTTATCATGACTGTCTTTGGGTTTGCCTTGTTCACCCTCCTCACTATTTTGGGCTTGATTTTCGTCATTATTTTGCTGACTGACACTGTATTCATTAGCTCCACTGTTTTGAACCTCTTTATGTATGCTACCCTCACCATTCTCCTTGCTTTCGTGCCCCTTATGTGTGCTGATATTATCTTGACTGTTTTCCTCACTTACCTCTGTGTGTGGGCTTCCACCATGGTCACTGTTTTGCTGGGAGGCGCTTTTTTCACTGTCCCTACTGCTCTGCTGATTGTCACTTTCCTTATTTCCTTTACTGTCTGTTTGAGGACTGTTTTGCTGTTCATCATCACTACCTTGCTTAGAATCTTCCCTTTGTTCCTCATCATCACTACTCTGCTGCTCTTCAATTTGTTCCTCATCATCACTAGCTGTATGTGGCCTATCCCCATGCTCATGTTCACTGCTCTACTGAGGGCTGCTTTGTTCTTCATCATTACTACCTCCTCCATCACTGTTATGTTGACTGCCACTGACTTCCTTATCTTTTGGTGAGCTCTCTTCACCATCATTAGTATGCCCATGGTCACTGTTTCGTTGATTGTCACTTGGTTCATGCCCACTACTTTGCTGAGTGCCACTAAGTTCCCCATCATCACTACCTTCTTGTTTGCTTTCACTACACTCTTCCTTTTCACTATCAATCATAGGAGAGGCTTTATTTTGAGGGGTAGATTGACTAGATGAAGGGGAGACATAGTGAGTGGAGGGTGAGGAGGGCACATGAGATGGGCCATGAGATGAAGAGGTAGAAGTAAAATCAGGATGGGAGATGAAGGATTCCCAAGAAACTCCTTTTTGTTCAAGCTGGTGAAGGATGATGATTTTGATGAGAGAATGATGAAAAAGACTAACTTTTTGCTGAGTAGGAGGTCTCTTTTGGACAAAGGAGGACATCTTGTCTATGCTCTTGCAGAGGAAGAAAGGGAGATTCTGCAGCTGAGTCCGAGTGAAATGCATCAGAATTCTGACATGATAGGAATAAACTTGAGAATATCTCCCCTCACATGTGAAATATTTCATGATGGTTTTCATAAGGGTTGCATAACTGTTCAATAGATGAGAAAAGGGGAAGATAGCCTTGAATTAATTTTGGTAAGCTGGTTTCAAGAAGGGCTTGTAGTGGTCTAGGTCCAAATAGGCTTGTTTGAACCATTTCTCACCAAGATAGGGGATCTTGGTTGCCTTGGACACAGATCTAGGATTTAGAACAAAACCAAGGCCTGCTATGTGAACATGTTCTCCTTGCAGTCTTAAGGCAAACAAATGTGTCAAGGGAGGGTGATTTGTGACCTCTTGGACTATTTGGAAAAAATCAAGACACCCTACCTCCTGAAAATTAAAAAGAACTGAAGGGGATTCATTTATCTCCTGAGTTGTAGTAGGCTCAAACCTATTGTGAAATCCACCTTTGTTGACCTTATTTGGAGGCATAGTTTTTTATACTTTCCTATACTCTCTTATCAAAACAGGTCTTTCAAATGAACTAAAAAATAGATCCCTTATTCAAGCACTGTAATTCTTTCTTAGCTAGCAAACAAGTTCTTTTTTAATGAAAATACATTTCCTTCTTAAGAACTGTGTTTTTCCTTGTTACTGAGTAGAAAGACCTTCAAAACAAATCTATATTTTTTATTTATGAGACTGTGTCCTCTTTCACCTATTCATTTAAAACAAGTCTTTAAACTGAAAATAGCCCCCCCTTCTCAAAAAATGTCTTTTTTGTTTTTTTGCTTCTTACTCTGCAAACAGGACTTTTTAAACAAATAGGTCTTCTTGCTCTCTAAAAATCAATAATTTTCTTATATTTACTGATTACTGACTTCCTTATATGTCCTTTAAAACAAAAAATTAGGTGAAAGAGCACAAGTACCTTTTTAGGAATCTCCCAGGCTGTATTTGAACAATTTCTCCTCTGCAAAAGTTCAGAAATTTGCAACTTTTGAAAGCCTCTTGAGGGGTGCTGAAAACCTTGGCACTATTCTGTGGGCATCGAGCAGTCAAACCTTCATTCAGAAGTGGCCTGGGAGGTGGGCCGTTCAGAAGTGGCCCGAGGAAAACACGTCGCATATAGGATGGGCGGAGTGCAACGGGCTCTTGCACAGGCGCGTCATGTCCTGTGAAAAAAGCTTCTGCAAACACCTACAGGCACGTCGTAGTATTTTTCAGGCACGTCGCATGTTGATAACGCTGCAGAGGTGTAAAAAAATGTCTTTTATCCTTTGCTAAATGTTTGCACAAAACATAATGAAGAGTAGAAGAGCTTGTGTGAGGCCTTTTATATCTTAGGGAGGGTTTTGAAAATAACTTTCCCTCCTTGAAAATGACTTGAAACCTTTTTATTCAAAGCTTTTGAAAACAAGAGGAAATTTTACACCTTTGATAAAGACAAAAACCTCCTCTTTACCAATCATGAAATGTGTTCTTTATTTCTCAAAAGGCACCTTTAAACAAACTGTTTGTGTTGTGTTTATCATTGAATGAGGCTTGTCAAACAAAATGTGTTGAGCTATGTTCATTATTTGAAATTTCTAGCCCTTTATCGAAAGTTTTAACTCACTCTCTGTTCATTTTTGCAAAAGACCTTTTGACCCACTATATGAGTGCTTAGTTGATCTCTACTCACTACTAAAGGAAGTTATTTCAAACAAGATATTAACTTGGTGTTTTCCCTCTGCTAGCCATTGAAGGATGCAATGCAAACTTTGTTTTTTCCCTTTGCTCATGATTGAAGGAGACACTTTAAAAAAAAATGTGTTGTGTTATGTTCATCATTTTAAAGGAGGCCCTTTCCACAAAAAATTTTGGGCCCTCTGCTTATCATGAAGGAGTTCTTTTAAAAATGATTTCTGGGCACTTGTTTTACACTTCAGGTTTCAACCCTTTTCAAAGTTAGAGCTCTGTCTATTATTTGAAGGAGGTTGTTCTCAACACTTGAAACTTGCTCTTATCATTTGATGGAGGCATCTTAGACTGCTGTTTGTTATCTTTGGTTTCCTTTTGAATGAGTTGATCCATATGAATTGTAACCCCGGGCGCTTACCCTCTAATTTCCTTTTGGAGAGGGTAATTAGATAGACTATAATGGTCTTATCCAAAATGAAGGATGTCCTTTTTGAATAAACCCCCTGTGTGAAATTATCTTTTACCATTTGAATGAGGTTTACTCATCAAAATCTAGCCTCAGATTTATCCTTTGGAAGAGGCTTTCACAAACATCATAATTGAGGTCTTTCAACACCAGTATGTCAGTCTTCTGCTTATGATTTGAAAGAGGTTATTTGACTGGCTTCTGACCCTCTACTTGTCATGAAGGAGGCCCTATGCAAATGTAACCACTCAGGTCACTCAAAACCATTGTTGGGCCCTCTGCTTATGATGAAGGAGGCCTTCAAACTATGAAATTTCATCCATCTCACCACTGTGTCCTTTGCTTATTACTGAATGAAGCTTCTTGAAAACTTGTGTTTTTTCCCTCTGTGTATTTATCATTGATAGATAGAATGCAAACAAAATTTGTGTACCTTCTAACATTTTCCTTGAAACAAGCTGTGTGTTTGCAATCTGTGTAATGATTGAAGGAGGATGCTTCTACATAATGTCTGTTTTATGCCCTTTGCTAGACTTTGAAGGAGGTATGTCACAAAAACTATTTTTAGCCTTGGTTTATCATTGAGTTAACTCTTTCAAATGCACTATCTCTCAAATCTGTCTATTACTGACAACTTCACCCAATCACTGCATTGACACTTGATGATTTTTCAACCCTCTACTTTTTATGAAGGGGGTTATGTAATTGGTAACCTTTAGGTCACTCAAAACCACTGATGAGCCCTCTGCTTATGATGAAGGAGGCCTTCAAACTATAAAAATTCATTCATCTCAACACTGTGCCCTCTGTCTATTTATTTGAAAAATACAAATAGAGGACAAAAGTGAATCTTTGGCATTTATCATTGATGAAATCATTTGAA
Organism: Pinus albicaulis; assembly: GCA_034641835.2. NCBI lineage: Eukaryota > Viridiplantae > Streptophyta > Pinopsida > Pinales > Pinaceae > Pinus > Pinus albicaulis. The sequence continues at coordinate 64,601 of JAXQQM020083412.1, read as the reverse complement.
CATAATTCCGTTTTGCTTTATGAGCACCTATCTGTAATGTATATCTATTTTTCATAACATCACTGTGAAACCTGGGAGAAAACAATGTGATTTGTAAATGGTAAATGCTTTCCGTGTGTATTCCTGAAGTAACTCCTTTTTCCCAACTGTGCTCTCATAAGGCATAGTGAATTTGTCTTTGACTGATTTTCAAAGTCCAGGTTCATGGTAAGATATAAGAAGCAGCTTTCCTTCTTACACCTTCACTATGATGCCTTATTTTCTTTAAATCTCTTTATGTTAAATACTATCTCTTTTCCCCCCCAAAAAAAAAGTGATTTGCAGGGCTAGGTCACCTTTTGGAGAGATTATGCAAAGATTCCTTTGGAGTTAGTCATGGAGTGTTGAAGATAGACATTACCTAATCCTTTTTGTTCATTTGGCTTTGATGAATGACCTTTGTCTTTAGGCACCCTTTGGATTTGAAAACTGTATGTTTGCTTTCTTTCACTCACTATACTTCATCTGATTCATGATGGAAAAATACTTCAGCATGAGAGACCTGTTTAAATTTGTTCTTTTGCTCCTATTTTCACTCTGTCATCATTGAATACACCCCTACAGAGATGTATTTGGTAGATTATCTTTGATTTCCTGATAGCTTTGTAGTGTGTCATAAAATCAAGCTTGAAATGACTACCTTCTTTCATTCATGAAAATTTTTAGAATCCTGCTCTTTTCCTGAAATGAACATTTTTGAGTTTTGCTAAAATAAAAACAACCAGTTAGTGGTGTATGAGCTAAGGCTAAAACAATATGTTGTTTTTCAGAATAGGAAATAATTTATAGCTGACTGGTACTAGACACAGGTTTTTTTTACTTAGGACATCTTTGTCAAGGAAAATTGTCCTAAACACCACCACCTAGACCTACAGACCTTATCACAAATTCTGAATATTTCTTTAGGTATGATCAGGTTATCATAATGATTGAATGATCAGTGAGAGAGGGCAGACACTTTGTCAAATGATGGGAAATGAGATGCATGAAAACAAGGGAAAATGATAGCAGAGAAACAAAGCTATGACAACTATAGACAGGGAGACTTTGCTAAAATGAGATAGGATTTGAAAACTAAAGACTTTTCTCATCATAGGCTGAAAAGGAAAGGTAGGGGGACAAAATCTTGTTTGAGGTGTTTTCTAGATGAGAAATTGACAGATTGAGATTAGCTTCTAGAAAACTCAGCCAAGGAATCTAGTCATCAAAACATGCAAAAATACTGATGACTAATAGTGGCTCCATTTGGGAGGGCAACTCCTTTTCAGGAGGTGTCCAGAACTATAGATCTCAAGCTTGTGAAGACCAGTGCTTTATCCATTGGCGCAGATTTCTCTTTTTCTTGATGCTATTCCTGAAAATGATGCTCTTTGACGAATTTACAACATGATTAGCATCAAACTCATCTCTACCTACCCAGCTATATTTCCTAGCATTTTTTCTTCTTTGGGTGCACTTGGTTTGGCAAACCCTTTGACATGATCTTTTTGAAAAAATAAAAACTATCTAATTCTACACTTATATCCTCTGGGAGTTCATATTTAATTTATGAACTCCTTTGATTCTCTACCTACGCTAGATCGAATGTCAAGATTAAGATGTTTGACAGGATTCCGTTCACTAATCCAAAACATGAAATTGAAAAATTTCCAAATCAGGATTAGAAGGTCTGATTTGTCATGTGTTTGTGGCATAAAATACAAGCTACACACAAATATTATTTTCGCACAAAATGAGATTTATAAAAATCAGGGCTAGGATACATAGTTTTTTTTTCATCCCTGTTTTCCTCTTTGGTTTTGTTTTGAGTATGTGGAACTAGTATCTTTTCCTAATCTACTTTCATTGATAAGTAAATCTTACAAAATTTGACTATCACTTCTTTTACTAACTTATCAGCAATCAATTGAAAACATGTCCAGATATGATTAGGCTAGATAACTGAATAAGATATCTTTTGAGCACTAGTAGTGGCATTTAGATTTGTGCACTTTCAACATGATTGTTTTTTGAACATGGGGCTTTTCTGCTATTTTTAAAACTGCCCTGTTTTCTGCTTTTCTACTATTTTTGTATTTTCTATTTTTGATTTATTTCTTCAAACAGTGATATGTACAATGAGTGAAAATTTTAAAAATAGAGCTCTTGAAAAAATTAATGTTTTAGTGTCCTACCATTTACAGGACCTCCAAAAGTCTCAGTCCCATTAGGTTCTTGCAGGAAAAAAACATTTTTTCTGATAACTGAACTGATAATGAAAGGTCGTTTCCATAAATTTTCAAACTTACCATGCTTTCCTTTATCTTCCCTTCTGGAATCCCATTTTAATACTTTATCCCCAACCTAAAAATCATTTTTCTTGGTCCTTCTGTCAAACATCTTTTTCATCTTATCTTGCGCTAACTGAGTCCTTTGGAAAACTTCTTCTCTTGTTTGTTGTAAATGGATAGTTTGATTTAACCTCCTTTGAATGTCATTTTCTTCTGTTTGAACTTCTTGTAATAGCTTCATCACTGAAACTCCTAAAGATGTTGGGAAAATGGCATCCATTCCATACACTATTTGATAGGGAGACATACAAATTGATTTTTTGGTGGTTAGTCTATGAACCCATAGTGCGTGTACGAGTTTTCCATGCCATGCTTTTTTATTTTGTTCGAGAAGCTTCTTAATGATATTGAATAGGATTTTGTTAGAAGACTCAGCCAAACCATTACCTTGGGGGTAATAAGCCGTGGAATTTCCTAATGTAATAGGATATTTGTAATAAAATTCAACCATTCTTTTGGAGGAAAAGGCAACAGCGTTATCAGTGATAATTTTCCGAGGACAACCGAATCTAGATAAAATGTTGGTTTCTAGGAACTTGATGATCACTGAATCGGTGGCATTCCTGGAGGGTATGGCTTCTATCCATTTGGTAAAGTAATCAATGGCTATGAGAATATATTTGTGTTGAGCAGACGAAGAGGGGTGTATTTCCCCAATAAAATCTAAACCCCATTGTTGGAAAGGACCTTCAACTATGATGGGATGTAAGGGCAAAGGTAAAAGTTTTTTCTTGCCATAAGAAATTTGGCATTTATGGCGTGTCATAACATGTTTGTGAGTGTCAGGGAACAAGGTAGGCCAATAATAACTGGCTCTAAGGATTTTTTTGGCTGTGGTTTTCTAGTAGAGATGTCCTCCGCATTCTCCTTCGTGCATTTCGTGCATAATTTTTTCTGCATCATCTTCAAGCAAACATTTAACCAGCATACCAATGGGATTTTTCCAATACAAAATTTGATATAGAATACAAAACTTTATAGATTTTTGTTTGAGGAATGTTGGTTTTGCCTTTGATAAGGTTGGAGGATCATTAAGATAAAATAACACGTAAATAATATCAGCATACCAAGGTGAAATTAAAAACATTTCTTCGACATGAGGGGTTGTGCATTCTTCCTGTTCTTCTAAGGTGTCAACAAAATTTATATCTAATGCTTGGAGGTTTGGTTCAGCCATTAGTCTTGCGAGTCCTTGTCCCTTAACAAGTTTGGTGGGTCTGATTTCTAAGTCATATTCTAAGATGATAGCAATCCACTTTCCTCTTTTACCATCGGGATCTTGATTTAATATATCTTTGATGATGGTATGGGGAATGAAAGCAATGATACGAGAATGCAAGATATAAAATCAGAAATATTTTAGTGCTTTTACTAATGTGAATGCCTGTTTTTCCATGATATTATATTTTAAGGGAGCATCTCATAGGGCTTTGCTAAAAAAATCTATGGGTTGTTCTTGCCCTGATGCGTTCTTCTGTAACAATACTGTAGCTACCGTGTGTTGAGATGCAAATGAGAAAATGTAAAAATCTTTGGTGAAATCAAGACTTATCAATACTGGTGTTTCAGTGAGTGATTTTTTAACCAATTCAAAAGATTGTCTGGCTTCTACAGTCCATTTAACTCCAACTTCATTTTTTAACATGTTTGTGATATCTCTCAAAAGTTAGGCAAGATTTGGGATGAATCTTCTTAAGAAATTATTTTTTCTGATAAAGGATTGTAAGTCCTTAATGTTTCTGGGGTGATTGATTTGTAGTATGCCTTCGATTATTTTGGGGTCTATTTTTATTCCATCTTTAGAATTGATGTGACCTAGGAGCTTTCTTTCTTCGAGACCGAAAAGTGTTTTCTTGGGGTTCAGATATAAACCATATTTTCTCCATTTTTCAAAAACTTTCCTCAGGTGAACCAGATGCTCTTCATATGATTTGGAATATACTGTGATGTCGTCAAGATATATGACTATGAAATAACCTATGTCTTCTGAGAAAGATATGTCCATGGATTTTTGAAATGTGACACGGGCATTCATTAATCCAAAAGGCATTTTAACATACATGAAAGTGCCCCAAGGCGTGGTGAAAACAATTTTGTGTTGATCAATAGGAAAAATCAGCACTTGGTTGTTTCCAGAAAAACCATCAAGTAATGAGATTCTTTTAGCACCAACCACCTTTTGAAGTATGTGGTCCATTTTGGGTAAAGGATAGTTGTCTTTTAAAGAGGCTCTATTCAGATTTCAGAAACAAAATCAAAGTCTAATATCACCAGTCTTTTTCCTGACTGATACTAGGTTTGAAACCCACTCAGAGTACCTAAGGGAAACTATTATCCCGGCATCATACATTTTTTTTATTTCCTTTTCAACTAAAGGTAGTAAGACGAGATTTATTATCCTCAACTTTTGTTTGAAAGGTTTCTGGTTTTCTTTTGAGGGGGATATTGTGTTGAATAATGCTTGTGTCGTATGATTTCAAATCTTGGTATCCCCATGCGAACACATCTTTAAACTCTTTAGACAACTCAATGTATTTATGTTTTATGTGAGGAGGGAGAGTTTTGGAAAGTTTGGTCATTTTTGGTTCTTTTGTGCTTCCTATGTTATATTCTTCTATATCAACCTCAGTAGATTCCATTTTTGGTTTTTTGGCCACGTCATTAAAATCAAACAATTCCTCTAAGGGTGCAAGACCTCTAGGTATGGTGTCATTTTCACAGTGTAATACTTCAAGCTCTCTTTGGTCTAGGTCCTCACATGTTTCAGCTTCATAGGGATGATTAATCAAGTTTATATATGTTAAAGAAGGTAAATCTGGCTCCTAGTCTTCATTTTTGTCAGGACTTCATTCTTCAAGTTCTAAGTTTGTTTTAGTCATTTCAAACTCATTTCTAGATTGCAAAAAATCATCAATTTGTTCATCATCTTTGAATATTTGCCAATGGTCAATGTTGTCCGGCACTGTAGGATGATGTTTGACTTGGATATTGTATTGTTCGTTTACAAATGGTATTTGGAAATTTCTTGCAGCAAAAGTGAGCTCATTGGCTAGGCTATTTTGGGTCCTAGGAATATAAGTGAGTTCATATATTTCAAAGGTTTTAAGGATGTCTAATGCTCCATTCCTTTATTCTCTCAGTCTTGAGTTTTTTGTCGAATATTCACCTTTGATTTGTCTAATAACAAGTTCTGAATCTCCCCGGGCTGATATTTTCTTAGCGCCTAAGTCTTTAAGTAAGTGCAGACCAAGGAGAAGGGCCTCATATTCCACAAAATTATTGGTACATTGGAATTCTAATCTGAAAGAATGACCTTAATTAGTATTGTGTATCTAGATGCCAGTCCCTGAACCAATTTTTCCACAGGAACCATCAAAGCTTATACTCCAAAGAGTTTCCTTTTCATGCATGTTACTAAGTTGTTTTTCAGGTTTCTTAGAGTTTTTATCATCAATTTCTTTATCTGGGGATGAGTAATGTTGTTCTGACGGTTTGAATTCTTCTTCATTTCCTTTTATCTGCTCATTAATATCACTTTCATTGTATAAGATAAAAGAATCTAAATTTGAATGAATGGAATAAACTAGAGTATTGTTTGGCCTATCTAGGTTGCTTACCATATATATCATGTGAGTTTCTTGGTACAAACTCCTAGTTTGGTTAAAGACCGGGATAGTAGCAATTGACATGTCCATTTGGAGGCTACCTTGTATTTTGGCGGCCCATGATCTTGATAATAGCATTCCATATTTAGGAGGAATATCAGCCACCACTACGTCCATGACTAGGCTTTTAGCCGGTATTTGTGTTAGAGAGAAACACAAGTTCTTTATTAGGCCTAAGCATTTGACCCTACTTGAATCGAATGAGTACAAGTCTTTGTAAGGTTTAGCTGCCTCTAGGCCCAAACTCTCCATGACTACTTTAGGCATGATGTTATGGAAAGAACCGGAATCTAACATGGCGTTATGTAATATCTTGTCATGGATGTTCAAACTTACGTACAATGGGGAAACAATTCCTTCTTGGTATTCTCCTTCTATTTTGTGACCAAATAAAAGCTCCGGTTTGTTGTCTGTCAGATTTAAAGTATCTGCATCATTTTCTATGTTTAAGACTTTAAATATTTGAGATCTATACCTATCTACAGTTAATAGCTCAGTGAGGGGTATGGTTACCTTGATCTTGGCAATTTCTCCTTCGAAACTAAAAGGTGCTTGGGTTTTGCGCATATTCACCTCAGTTCGATCAGCCATAAATTCTTCTATATTCTTGATTTGCTAATTTTGATTCGGGGTTTCGTTCAATATAGTTGTTTCGGGAATCTCAGTAGAGGTACTAGGATAGTTGGGATCAAGACTTGTTTGGCTAGCTTTGTCTTTGTTTTGGTCAATTCTCTTATCCATGATTTTGTTACTATCTTCTACTCTTTTAAGAATGGTATCGGGGGATTTTGTAATAGCAGTGTCTAAGCTACCTTTCTTAGATTTTTCTTGGTTTTTCTTACTCCTAAGATCATATTGCCTATGAACTTCCATTATGGCGTTTTGTAATCCTATTTCAGGATCTTCAGGGTCCTCATAATTTGTTTCATTTTGGTTTGAGGAGAAGAAAACTTGTTCTTCTTCTATGAGGAAAACCTCACCCTTGCTATCAGAACCTATCAAGTTTAAGTGATTTTCATCAAGTGGTTCCATATCTCTTTCTACCTCATCAACATAGTTTTCTTGGAAAGGTGGCCTAATCTGTTGGTCATTTTCCCTTGGTTTGATTTGAGGCAGGTCTCTTCTAAAGTTTTTGTTCTAGCTTTTGTTTTGAGGATTTGGCTGATTTTCCTTAAGAGGTGCTTTTTCATTTAGATTAATTCTTTCCCACATTCTCTCCATGGTTCTAACTGGGTTGTCTATTCTGGGATCTGAGGAGGAAATTGAAGGCATGGCCTCATCTCGGTATGTGACTTTCTTTTCTGATCTCATCCTAGCTCTCTTCTCAGCTAGATTGGCTTCGGCACTAACAACTACTTTTTGCATTTCTTCTAAAGTTGCGGGGTCTCTTTCTCTTAGTTGGTATGTCGTATCTGGATCGAAACCTTCAAGAAATTTTACTAGTGCTGAGTCAAGTGGAGGTTTCATGTTAGGTGGAAGGGCATTATAGATAGTGTTGAACCTAGTGCAATAGTATTGAACACTTTCCCCCATATTCCTTTTAAGATTGTTATATTCGGAAAGGATTTGGATGGGTTTTTTCCTAATTTCCCACCTGTTTATGAAAGTTTGGTAAAGTGTTGGGAGATCATGTATACTGTTAGGAGTTAAGCTTTTAAACCACTTCTTGGATTCTCTACCTAGGCTTTGGGCAAACATTCTCATTCTTATGGTCTCATCTTCTATTTCCATTTATTCAAAAGCATCACTGGTTCTATCTACATGTTGTTGGGTAGTAACAGCCTCAGCCCTGGTGAAATGTGGGATTTTGGTTTGGTAATCATTTTGCAAAGGTACCAAAGGTTGTGGTAACACTAAGGGCGCATACCAAGCTGCCATGATGGGAGTTGATGGTAGATTTACAATATGAGGATTTGTAGTATGGGATGAGGTGATTTGCACAGTGGTGGTCTAAATGGGTGTGGAGGAGGTACTTGGACTTGTAGACTGATTCTAAGCAGATTTGGGGTGATAAGAGTCGAAGTGGTGGAGAAGCTGAAAATCAGGCGGTGTAGTAGCTGAGCTTCTCTGCTAATACTTGGCTACAAATATAAATTCTCAAGATCGGCAAGGTTGATTTTGCTTTGTGATTTGTTTTTGAAAAGGGTTTTTGAAAAGGGTTGTTTTTATCAGAAGTTTGCCACAAAATATTTTCTGGGTCATCAACTATGATAGGGGGATTTGGGTTTGGGTGAGATCTGGTATTAATTCTTCATGAAGCCAGATTTCAAAGTCAAGCATAGAGAGGGTGATAATTTTGATTGTTTTTAGTTTTTTTTTTTTGGATGGTTGTCCTCCCTAAGAGTTTTTTGGATGCTAGTAAAGTGAAAACTAAATTAAGGCTAGTGGAGTCTCCAGGTGGATGTTCTTGAGGTTTATGGTCCACCACCGATATTGACAAAGATGTTTTTTTAGGAAAATTCTTTTCTAGAAAACTTTTATGTGAAAACTTGTAAGAATGACTTAAAACTCAGTTAAACAGTTTTCTATATTGTTGAGAAAGCTATAGTTCTATTCTTAGGCTATTATGTTGATTTCTTATGTTTCAGATGAAGGTTTCTGAATTCCTAAGTTGCACTTAATTTGTCACTGATTTCAGAGGTTGCACCATGATTTTTGTGTTTTTGGAAAGGTAGGTCAACAGGATAGTATGATTATGAAATTTTTGTTTTTTAGTGGAGTATTAGGCCTACTGGAGGCTAGTGGAGTCGCCAGGTGAATACTGTTGCCTTGTAAAGACAAAATTATATGGTCCACCGCCAATGATGGATAAGAAGCCAATCTAGGGATGTTTTTGAGGTTTTCTGAGTTCCTATATGTAGTCCTGAGGTTTGTAATAGTTTCCTATAACTGAATCATCATTTTTATAAGATGGTGAAAGAGCTAGTTTCTACTCTTCAGACAACACTTAAGTTTTCTAAGTTTGACTGAGAATTTGAGAGTTCCTAAGGGATACTGTAATATCCCTTTTTGGGGATTCTCAAGATTCTATGTAAGACATGGACTACAGAGGAATTTAATAGTTATGTCACCTTTGAAAAGAGGGTGAGAACCAGAGGCTACCTAGCCAACTATAGATTCCACCTATAGAACTTGGAATAATCCCATTCAGGAATCTCAACAAGGCCTTCAACGAAAACGCTGTATAAGAAAATATGAGCAAGGAAAACACAGATCAAGGCTGGGATCCCCTCATTCAAGATGTATGTGAGATGTATATGCAATTTTAGTAGAAAAAAATAAGTTTAAGCACATTAAACAGATCTCCCGGAAACAAGATTGGCTAGAAATCAGCCAAAGAGAGAGACTGCTTCAAAATGAAAACCCCAGCTACTAGAATTGCGCAGATTTGACTAAAACTTAGAGTAGGTCAGCCAAATATCTGATACTTCAGTAATATATTAGTAAATCAGATTTACATATGATTTTATTGCCTTTAAATCTGATTAAAAAAATAACTAGGGTAAGATCCCTTCAGAAATTAGAGCTGCAACTAGAGATAAACTACAGAAATACACAGACAACATTATTTTCCAGATGGTTTAGCTGTTGTAAATTAAATTTAATATCTATGATATATATATGGATGAAACATCAGATCTAATATAGATCTGGAAGCTACAAGACTTTAAGAACAAGATCCAAATGGAATTACATCAAAATATTGCATATTGAGCTGTAGATCTGAATTACAATATACTGTGTTGCAGAAAACCCAGAAATTTCTGAAGATAAATTTCATTACTAAAATAGATCAGAACTATAGAGACATGGATCAGCAACAAATCCATGGATAACCAAGGGAAGGCAAGCCTAACACCAAGAGATCTTCCTCCAAAATGATAGCAAACTGAAATAAGCAAGCCCTCTCACAAAATAACGCAGTATTGAGCAGAAAATGCACAGAGGGTGAAGGAGAATGAATACATGGAATGAAATGTATAGATCTGATATAAAATATAGATCAGATAACTCCTTGGAGGCTGAAGAACACTCTCCAATAGATAAAGCCTCTCAAAAACAACTAGATCTAAGCAGATATAAAATGCCACTTGCTACAAAAGATAACAGTTGCAAAACCCTCAATGGGCCAGCGCTGCTCATGAAAGATAGAGCTTGGTATCAAACCAGATAGTGGCAAAATTCAGCAAATAACTCCTCCAATGAACCTCAAGGGAAGAGATGAAACTCCTAAACAGGAATTCCAAGCACAATCCTCCACTAAACAACAGAGAATGGTATTTTTCTAAGCAAACAAATACTTTAGAAATATAATTCATCAACAACCTCTTCAAGTGTCTTCTCCTCCTTTTAATAGCATGAGGGAGCCTTTGCAAACCCTAAACCACTTGGATGAGTTGGTCCTTTTCACATTAGAGGCTCCCTTCTAGAACTGTGCAGTCCCTCTTGGAGATGCATTGAACCTAGACAACGCAGTTGATTTGGTCAAGGTGGACCCCAATCTTTGGCTCGACCCTCTTTCACACCTGCAAGTGATTATTTACATAGCCCAGATTTGTCTTTGTTCACATGGGACTTGATTTATTAGAAGTTTTACATGTCCTCCTTTATTCATTTATTCATAAAACATAAATTAAATCAAAATTTAATGTCTCCTCTTAGCTAAGGCTAAGTAGGGACATTACAGTCCTCCCCCTCAAAATGTTTCTTGTCCTCAAGCAACTGGTAGGGTAAGAGCTGTGTTTCTTCTCCTTCTCTATTGATGACACCATAAAGGATCAAGCTCTCATCATGAAGTAAGTGTTCACCGAGGCAATACATCAAAAATTGTTCCTCCAATGCTAGCATGATAGGTTCATAGTCTGCGCCTTCAGGAGTGTAAAAATCAACAAAAATATACATGGGTGAACCAATGTCACATCTGAAACATGTATCATGAAGTACTAGATATGGTTCCATCCCATGTGGTACATGTACACTACTGAATCTTTTCCCATACATACCCATAAACAAAACCAATATGTCATTTATGTATGGTAGCAAAATCACATAAAGGCAAACTGGAATTTGCAGATGAGGAGGTGGGTCACAATCCCACATAAGGTATCAGCGCAGTACACTCCTTGTTCTGAGTAGATCTGAATGTGATAGGTGGTACTCCCACCACAGATTTGCTGCATAGGCCACTTTGACATGGCTGAAAGTGAAACTCTCATTAGGTGCCTTTGGAAAGCACCCATCATGAAAAACAATCTCCCTTTGCACCTCAAGGGAGTGGCCAGCTTTGGAGTTTTCATTGGCCCCATCTTTGCCATGAGATCTGCATGTAATATTGCTCCTTGTAGGAGCCATGGGCCTGCATACATATGGTAAGAGAATGTGCCAAATCAGAAAAATATACTTGCTCCATGTTGAGAAGGTAAATCCCCTCTGCTGACAGAGGCGATCCCTACTAGCCCAGCAAGGGTCTAGCAACAATCACGAAATGTTACGATGCAAGTTCCTAGTTACGAAATGAAAAGACCAAAGATGGAGGCCTACCTGGAATCCAATGCTACGATCTGAAGAAGAGAGCGTTCCCGTTCCTCAGCCTCGGCAGATCACGATCCTCTACGATCTCCGTGGATGGATACCTGCACGTGCAAGAAACAAACAGATACAAGCATAAAATCCGGCATACGTAACTCAATATCAGTCAGAAAGGATATTACTCATATTAACATAATTGAAAACAGAGTGGAACCATAATCGTAATCATTCATTAAATAACAATCGAAAGAGATTACAACCAAATTTCTGACGTCGTGGTCTCCTTCGGATGGGTCTCCAGTCGTTCACGTCTCGCAAAGCTCGCCAGCGAAAGGGCAAACCTCTCCTGAGTCTCTCGACGATAGTCTCCTTACTTGAGTCAGCCTTAAGGGAAGAAAGAGGGCTCTTACAACACAAAAGGCTCTTGGGGATTTGGAGATTCAAAGCTTAGGCACTTCAAGACTAGCTTGCCATGGAATTGAGCAGGCTTTTATAGATGGGGAAGGAGGGAGTTGGGATCCCTATTATTGTGGGATTGGCCCTATCAACAAGGAAGGTTCCATGGGAGGTGGCAAAACCACTTCCTTCCATAGAACTCCCGCAGCCAAACCTCCCAACTCAAGATAGGCAATGGTTTCTGAGTTTGTTGAAACTCAACATCCGCCATCTTTATTTAAAAAACACTCCTTAAATTGGCTGGCGCGACTACTGCTCTGGGACAGAGCGCCAGTTGGCGCGGCCTCTTTGCAGGATTTTCCCCATTGGCGCGAGTGCTGAACTGTCTGCCCGCGCCAATGCAAAAAGAGATGTTTTTCATGATTTTGCAAGGAGATGTCTTTAGGGCAAATGAAGCTCATGCTTAGAGGAATGCATTGATGATGTTTTCAAGGCATGAAAATGTTCACAGGTCACAAAATGGGTCCTCCATTGTGCGGGACGGGGAATGGTAGGGACGGTGACAAATTACTGTGTAACAGATGCCCCCTAAAGTATGAGGCCCGAGAGAGAGAGGGGTGAAATGATTTACGAGAACATGTTCAACTGAAGGCCCGCCATCGGAAAACCTGTGCAGAAAAATACAACTAATATCTCAAGTACATGATGTATGTGTGGTATGGGCGCAGCCATCCGAAACAGAGTACACTATAATCCGGATCCATGGTATGGGCGCAGCCATCCAGCGAGGATCAAATAAATAGACTCAGGTATGGTCGCAGCCATCCAATCAATAAGTCATATACATAATGATAATAATCCACAATCGCAGCCTGGATTACAACAGACACAATCCAGGGTCTTGCGCTCCATCTCGACCCAAACAAAGTACAAGTTCGAGCATGTGAAAATGTAAGCTGAAGTCGAACATGCAGGAACATCATCTGATTACCAGCCAATGATGAAAGTTGTTAACAGACGCGAGAGGAACCACCAATAATGACAATGGCCCTCAAGGAACTACAGGTACAATCTACGGCGTGTGAATCAATGAGTTGGCGTCGAACACCCGCAGAATCACTCAATCGGAGGCCAATGATGAAAACCTCACGTCGAATGTGACGAACCTGCCATTGAGGCATGCAGGCTCCAAGGTACCATAAAGGAGTCTCTAGATCAGCTTCCTGGATAATGAGCTGAAGTCGACAGGAACTGACCTTGATCGAAGGTGGGCCATAATGTTTCCCACATCATCGACAGGAGACAGAGGAAAATGATGTTTTGTTGGGAATCAAGATCGTATGAGAATCAGAGGAAGGTTGATATTTGCAGAGGCCAACTTCTCTTGAACATATAAATGGCACGACAGTGGACTTGGCAGTATTTGACATCAACAGATCAGAGGTCATGGTGACAAGGCAATGAGCAGAGGAGAGGTCAAAAGGGATTATCCAAACCCATGGAGGCAAAGTGAAGAAACGAGATGAGATGTCCCCAACCCGACACGAATGCAGACAAGTGCCATGTTCAAGAGCGACATACTGCCGACGACAACGACGATGGTTCCATTTTTTCCCCCACCATTTCTGGCGAGTACCCCAATTATTTTTGATAAAAAGCTTGAAGGGGATAGCATATGCTTGTAATATAAGTCCGCCCTTCGGGCGAATCCATCCTAGTGCATTTAACGAGTCCTAGGAAGGAGGAACTCGGAGAACGTCATTTCGACTGGATTCGATGTCATCAGGGTTTAACGAGTCTGACAAAGGGAGAACTCAGCGTCTTTTCATGTTTAGAGAGTTTGAAAAGACAGCAGAAAAGTAAACTCCACAGGTCCCTTTTCGTAAATAGTTCCTCAGATCCGAAAAGGTAGAAAATAATATCCGAGAAAACCTCCTAGTCGCGATAGGCTAGGGTATTCCTTTTTCGTAATCAATCCATCCCAGCCCGAAAAAGGGTTAAACGTATACAGGGTAGATGTCGATTCATGTCCAATTTAATGAGATCGAAACGACAAGGGCCTCGGCAATCTTTTCATGTTTAGAGAGTCAGAAAAGAGCTGAAAGATGACTCCAAAGTGACTTTTTCGTGTATTTACCGAGTCCAAAAAAGTATAAAATACAACTCGTTTCCATCGTTAAAGTCGCAAAAACCTGCTACTGCACATACCAAGCAAGCGTAAAATCCATTTTCGACATAACATATAAAAATATTCGATAAAAATGACTTTTTACAACTCATTTTATGTCAAAAAGTTATAAATATGTCAAATGGGTAAAAATAAAATTACATTTACTATTTACCTTGGTAAAAAGCAACAGTGGTCCATTTGGAGCAGAAACTTCTGAAGGTGATTGCGACAAATCCAGTTGACCATTCAGCTTCTCATCTGCTACAGGTAAGAGGCGCTCCCTTGCTCTTCATTTTCATCCAATTTTTAATAGTTTTACCCTGTAAATCAGTTCTCTAGGGCCACTTTTGAAAATTTAGGGCCGCGCTCATTGGCGCGGGTATAGGGCACGGACCCATGCCAATGGGCTCTTTTATACAAAGGGCCCGTGCCACGTGGCGCGACTGTTCACAAAACAGCCGCGCCAGCTGCCGAACCTAAAAATTCACCTAAAATTTCGACATTTAGACCAAATTGCATGGAATTTGAGACTCATCAGAGATCTAACTAAGGGTTCATGACCATATGAATGCAGGTAATCAAGCAAAATGGCAATTGAATGGAAAGAACGAGAGCATGGAGAAGAGGATGAACAAGCCATCCAAAGTCAAGCTTGCATGAATGCCCTTAGAAACTGTGGGCTGAAAAAGTTCTTCCTCACACCGTGTCTACGAGCTCAGCCCGAGCTCCTCCAGTATTTAATCAGTATCTGGGATTAACATGAACAAGTGTTCAGGTTACGAGACCAGGTATTAGAGATGGAGGTTTCTGATGTTTATTTTATCACTGGATTGTCCCGCAGAGGTCCGATCCCTGTCTTGACTGGAAGCAGACCATCTGGGGAGAATATGGAAGAAGTGATGGCACGAGTGTGCCGAGGAGCACAAATGGGATCAGGAAGCAAGAAGGTGGATATCCACACTATCCCTGATCTGGCATTGAGAGTGGTCCTACATACCATCACGCGGGCTGCAGGGTCGCAGGCACCGCACGAGGCCACAAAGGCCCAACTCCTGCTGGCCTCAGAATGCATGAGTCCCCTACTATTCGACTGGGCAACAGCAGTAACAATCAATATGAAAAGGCAGCTCACGAAATGCAAACAGGGTAAACTGAAACAGTTCGGTTATGGTTCCATCTTGGTATCGTTCATTCTGGAATGCTTACCAATCTTCCAGGGCCAAGGGGCCGCAGTAGCAGATCCGATACCACGAGAGCCAAGAATGGCTCGCTGGGCAGCATTGATGCCCAGAGCTGGAGGCGGCCAACAGATGTCCTAGAGGCCGGAATTCTTTAGGTGGCTACGGCGCCAGCTGATTGTCGTGGAAGACTAGTCCTATGCAGCGACTGACTTTACCGGAGACCCAGATCTCCCACTGCCAGAAGGAGATGATTGGGACGAGGAGTTGGGTAAGACCTCATGTTTTTGATTTTATATTTTTATGTTTTTTTTGTTAATACACATTCGTCCTAACACATTTTATATATGCATGCAGATGTGGGACCTGAGAGACCAGCTGGGATGTCTCCAATCTCCCGGAGGACACAACTCGCCCCTGATCCTCAGGGAGAGGGCACCGGAGGAGAGGAGTTGATCGAGAATCTCGAGGGCATTGCCCACGGGATCCCAGACTATGCTCGGCTGGCAGACGTACCGATGGCATACCAGCGCCACATGGTGGGAGTTCCGAGTCGGATCCACCGAATCCTGAGACGCTTAGTGCATGCAGTCACATGCTATCATGAGCACCATGCGGATTAGCTCTTAGGATTTATACCACACCTATTTTTTGAGAGACATATCGTCTCCGGATGTACTTAAGATGATTATGTATATTTTGACTTTTATGTGACACACTCTATGTAAACATTTCGATATCTATATATATGTGCATATCTATTTCTGGATGGATCTTTCTTTACATGTGATGATGATTTATAAATTGCGCAAATGTCTGTCTAATACCAAATTTGCTACTGCATCTGTTAGTGTATTCAAATGCCTGGGTATATGATGATATGTAATGTAGTCAAAATTCCTTTCCATTAATCGAATACGCAGATACAGACGTAAGATGGACGGGTTCCTTACCGAATAGTGCCCGTTCAGTTGTAACACCACAAGTTGCGAATCTAGATACACGAGCAATTCACGGATACCAAGGTTTACTGCCTCGGTTAATAATTCTAACACAACACTATATTCCGCGATGTTGTTCGTGGTACGTCCTAGACACACTCCTTGCAGGTTGATCAACTCACCAGCAGGATCATAGATTACCCAGGCTGCTGAAGACAGATTCCTGGTACTACGGGAGGCACCATCCGCGAAACCAACAAATGGATGAAAAGACATCTGCACAACCAGGAAGACCCGATCAGCAGAAAGATGTTTACAAAGCACACCACACAATACATGCACACAAATGAAAACACACACCTATGTACACACACCACACCAAGAAATCACTTCAGGCATAGTACTTTTTGAGGTACAACCCATTTCTGGGCTGTGCCAACGGAACTCCTTCATAATCTATGAGCTCGTAGGCCCCATTTTTCAAAACGCGTTTTACTATATAGGGCCCATGCCACATAGGCTGGAGCTTACCGGCTCCAAGCTTATCATGTGCTTGATCGTACAGGAGGACGAGGTCTCCTTCGATAAAAGAACGGGGAGAAACAGATTGATCAAAATGAGTTTTGACCCTCCTCTTTTGTGCTTCGATAATCAAAGCAGCCAGACGACGAGTTTCATCTAACCGTTCCAGATACAGAAGACGTTCTTCCTCGGCAGAAGTACCAGGTAAAAGCTCCACAGCTAATTTCAATGAAGGAATCTCGCATTCAACCGACAGAGTGGCTTCCAGACCGTACACCAATTGAAATGGTGTGAATCTAGTTGCACTCTTAGCAGATGTTCGGTATGCCCAGAGAGCTGAGAACAGTTGGAGATGCCAATTGGTTTTATGAATACCAACTGTTCGCTGAAGCATAGTGACCAAAACCTTGTTCACTACTTCAACCTGACCATTCGCTTGAGGGTAGTATGGTGTTGAGCTGTCGTGACGCAAGCCCAACGTTGAAGTCAGCTCCGCCATCATGTAATTGCGGAAATGAGTACCGTGATCAGTGACGATGGCTTGAGGAACCCCGAACCGTGCAATAACGTGGTTGAATATAAATTGAGCAGCCGTTTTCCCGTTAGCAGCTAGTGTAGGCATCGCCTCGGCCCACTTAGTGAAGTAGTCGACGGTGACAATGATATACGCATGCCCCCCGGCCGAGTGAGGGTTACACGTCATAAAATCCACGCCCCATTTCGCAAAAGGGCCGACGGTAATAACGGGATGCAATGGCAACAGCGGCGCGCGCATCTTGCGCTGAAAAATCTGGCATGGATGACATTTACGGACTGCAGTGATACAGTCCTTGAATATGGAAGGCCAGAAATAACCTGCTCATAGAATCTTCTGGGCAGTAGCATACCCGGACATATGTCCACCACAGGCGCCACTGTGGCAGTCATTTAGGACCTTCTCAGCCTCTTCCAAGGTTAGGCATCGCCGGAGCACCGAATCTACTCCAACGCGATATAAGGTATCTCCTACTATATGGTAGGGTTGGGACTGGTGCCGAATCCGACGGCGGGCAGCTTTATCCAACTCAGACCGAAATGTCGAGGTCTGAAGATACACTATTATGTCACCGTACCAAGGGTCACGAGTAATGATGAGGAAAAGCGTTTCGTCCGGTATATGGTCTTCAGAGTGTGAGGGAGCAGAGTCTGTAGGGAGAGAACATATTAAATCCGCGAAGACCAGTGATTTAGTTGACTTAGCAGTAGTGAACTCCAAGTCAAACTCCTGCAGGATCACAATCCATTTGGAGTACTTGCCCCCCAGTAATTTTCTAGAAAGAATATACGTCATAGGGTTATAGTCTGAAACCACTGTTATCGTGCGCAAAAGGATGTAATGGCGAAAGCGTTGTACAGCGTGTACTGCTGCTAATGCCAACTTCTCGACATGTGCATAACGCGTTTCCGGGTCAAGAAGGTTTCGAGACAGGTAATAAACAACATGTTCATCACCGTGATCGTCATCCTGCACCAAGACCATGGCTATGGTGCTAAATGCGGCGGCTAGATATAAAGTGAAGTCGCGGTGGTAGTCCGGAGGACGAAGCAACGGAGCATTGACAAGCAACGTCTTCAGCTTCTCAAAGGATTCCTGAGCAATTTCGTCCCAATGAAAGGGAACGTTCTGCTTCAATAAACGAGTGAATCCTTTGGCCACCTCGGCATAATTCGGGATAAAGCGCCGAAGAAAATTCGCTTTCCCTTGCAGACTCTGTAACTGATACAGGGAGGAGGGTGATGGGAGATTTACAATGGCCTCGACCTTTAGAGGGTCAAGGCGAATTCCGTCTTTCGAGACTATGAATCCTAAAAGACGGCCAGAATCAACGCAGAAGACGCATTTATGAGGATTGAGCCTGATATTGTAGCGCCTGCAACGAAGAAAGATCTGGCGGAGATGCTCAGGATGGTCCTCTCGCTTACCCGAATGGGCTGGCAAGTCGTCCAGATAAGGCTGAACGATATGGTGAATGTCATGAAAAGCGTAGGACATCACACGCTGAAAAGTGGCTCCAGCGTTCTTTAAGCTGAACGGGAGTTTTTTATACGCGAAAGTGCCCCACGGACAGATGAATGTGGTCTTGTGTTGATCCTCAGGTGCAATATTGATCTGGTTATATCCTGAGAAACCGTCCATTAAGGAATAGATCTCACTCCCAGCACATTCGTCGATAATCTGGTCGATAAACGGAGTGGGATAATTATCCTTTGGACAGGCGCGATTGATGTCGCGATAATCCACACAGACTCGAATTGTACCCTGCTTTTTATCGACAGGGACAATGTTGGACACCCATTCTGTAAGGGGGATGGGATAAATAAAACCTGCGTTCAGAAGTTTTTCAACTTCTGCCTTGATGGCGGCGGCTTTCCGAGGATGCATGGGACGTAAGCGTTGGTGCACGGGTTTCGCACCTGGATAGGTTGGAATCTCGTGCACTACAATACTAGGGTCAATCCCCAGCATTTCCTCGTAAGACCATGCGAAAACATCTCTGAATTCTTTGAAAAGCTCAGTATAGACTTGAATCTCATCGAGAGAACAAGTCACACCCACATGAATATTCTCAACAATCCCCAGTTTAACAGAGATGTTGATTGGAACAGTTTGAGTAATGTTACTCAGATTACCCTCTGAAAAAACCTCGTGCATCAAGATCGGTGTTTGAAGAGGGGAAGGAACCTGAGTAGCATAACGCTCCAGACAATCAGTCATTGCCCCCAAACTAGGCATAAACGAGGAGCGATGATGTCCATCACCCCAAGGCAGCTCCTCAAGAGACATAGTTTCAATTATAGCCTCATCAGAAGGAAAAGTCTCTCTGAGAGGATCAGGTGAATCAGCCTGACCAAGCCAGGGGGATTGGGAGTAGACGTCGAGAGCCATGCTCAAAGGAGCATGCCGAGGAGGTGGAGGATCCGATGCTGCAACAATCTCACAGTAGCTGATTTCTACTGGCGTTAAAGGCATGGATTCTCCAAACTCATATACCTGCTCAGGTGTAGGAATAAGCCAGGGGTCATCGGACCTGGACAACATGTTGACTTGAGTGGTATGCGGTGGTGGTGCAGGAAAGATACCCATGAGGACTGGGTCTTTGAAGAGACCAGGTCCTACACTGTCTGGGGGATTCGGAATTTGATCCACGTATGGCACGTTGTTCTCAGAGTTAGAGGTGAAAAATGACAACTGATCCATTGTGACAATCTTGCCCTCGTGAGGGAACTTAATGAATCGAAAGACGGTGGACGGCACGCAGAGCATGGCATGGGTCCAGCTGCGGCCAAGAAGTATATTGTAGTTGATTTTAGCGTCAACCACTTCCACTTCTACGTTGACAGTTTTTCCCTGTAATGTGATTGCGAGACTCTCGAGAACGCCCAGGGGTTTAGATTCCCGACCATCAAATGCCTCAAGGGCATTGGGAGATGACGACAAGGCTGGAGAGCCGATGGCCTTCCAGCAAGCGGAGGACATAACGCAGGCAGATGCACCCTCATCTACGACGGCCCTATGAATGTTCAGACCGTTAATCCCGACTTGAATGACCAAAGCGATTTGATGTGGAAGCCGGGGAGTAAAATTCTCCAGATCGAAGGTGAGAAGACTCGAGTCGGCGGGATCAATGCCCCCGATCGCAGACAGTAAAGCCTTCCGTTGTGAAGGACAACTTTGAAGAACCTCCAGTGCAGACATAGCACATGGCGCCTGTGCCAGATCCTCAACAATACTGTAATGTTGAGCGGCACGAGCGTTTGGATTATAAGAAGATCTTCGAAGGACACCTTTGGGAGGTGGCTTCACAATGGGTTCCAGAGAAGGCTTCTCGATTTCCAACGGACCGGAGACAGGTGGGGGAGGCGGCCCATCCGCAACTGCCTTCCCGGGTGCCTGCCGCGGTTTGTTGTAATCCTTCGACTGTGTAGCGACAGAGATAGGTGCAACACTCTTCACCATGAAAACCTTAGACCCAAACGGTGCAGATGGTGATGCCTGTTCGACCATCTGGGTTTGCTGAGATGGAAATGGCTCTTTCAAAACAGCCGAAGTCCCTTTAGGGCCTTTAAGAAGTTGACTAACCTTGGATCGTCGTGGACAATCCTTAGTATAATGGTCCCCTTCACAGATGAGGCAAGGGTACTTTGGTTTACGCTGGGAGCCATCCTCAGTACGAGACTTAGATTCTGGTTTCGGGGCATCAGATTTAGATTTGCCTTTGCCCTTCTTCTTCCCCTTGGAGGATTTGTCCGCAGGATTGGCCTGGATGGCATTCACCTCCGCGGTTTTACCAGAATCGGATGAGGCGGGATTAGTAGAGGTATTGTTGGAAGAATTAGCCTTCTGCTTCCCATTCGAAGACTTCTTCGAATTTTGAGAGACGGAACCAATGACACCATCCACCGCAGGGGTAGGCGGAGCCTTAGTGGTTCCGGGCCGTGGAGCATCAGTCAAGATGTCATAAAGCGTGCCAGACTATGAATAGACAAGATCCAGGTACTGGGCACATGCAATAGCTTGTTCCTCTGTCACACACGCTCCCATCGCGATATCCTGAGCGATTTTATTCACAAAGGAGGTGGTGAACCAGTGAGTCAAAATCTGATCAGGTATGTGAAACTTGATCAGTCGACGACGGCGCCGCCACTCATGAATGTGATCTGATATGTGAGTGGCCTTGTCCTACTTCAGAGAAGTCAGGAGGTGTGTCCCGGCCTCATACCGGACCGGTAACTGGAAGTGCGTGAGGAAAGCCATGGCTAAAGAGTTGAAATCTTGGAAAATGCCACGGGATAGCTCTATGTACCATTTAGCAGCAGCTCCTGTTAAAGTACGCTGGAAAAGACGCAAACGGATCGAATCGTCGACCCAAGAGTTAGACGAACACCAGAGGTGATACGTCATCACATGCGCCTGGGGGTCTTCTCCAGCTTTTCCCTCAAACTTGGGACAATCACCTGGTATCTTGGTGGGAACCGGAGGCCAATACGGATTATGTAAAATCGGATCATTGGTCAACTTTGAAACATCCGGCAGCTCCAAGGTAGCCAGGAACGACAATGGAGGATTAACTGCCATGCCAGGCCCAGGATGAGGTCCGGTACCCATACTCCACGATGGTTGTGAATATCCTTGCCCCCACGGGTTCTGTCCTGCAGGATTCTAACCGTAGGGGGCGTAGGTCGTATAACCAGACTGATTTGGATGCTGGTAACCATAGTGTGGGGCTTGATAACCAGGGTACGGACCCTGATTATGTGTCGGCCCCGTATAAGCAGCGTTTGGATTTGGCTGCTGAGTGTAGGTAAAACCGGGTGGAGGAGGATAATACTGAGAGCCTCTGGGGTGGTTATAGTTCGGTTGAGACTGACCATGAGAATAATAACCACCCTGAGGATGAGTAGGCTGCTGAAAAGTGGAACCCTGCGAAGCCTGATACGTAGGGCACAACTGTTGATTTGGCTGTGGCATTGAATGAACCGGCTGCTGTGCAGGGTTAATGGAATGAGCGGGCTGCCCCGAATGAACAGGTTGACCCGACTGAGAGGGCTGACCTGAGTGAACAGGTTGACCTGGGTGAGAGGGCTGACCTGAATGACCAGGTTGACCCAGATAAACAGGAGGCGCCGGTTGCGCAGGTTGACCTGGTTGTAAGTGAGCCCCAGGTTGTATCGGATGGGCCGGTTGGCCTGGAGGCGGGACACCGGGTTGTACCAGATGAACCGGTTGGCTCGGTGGTGGAACAGGACCAGGTGCTTGCTGGAAACCGGTTTGACCTGAAGCAGAACCATAGGATGGTCCTGGATGATATGCAACATTAGAAACAACAGGATACTGCGGTTGCATCGGTAAAGAAGGCTGGATTTGCCCCCCAGGACCATAGGCCGGTCCCGGTTGATACCCCGGCTGAGGCTGAACAGGTTGACCAGAAGGGCTATAATATTGTCCTTGCGGACCGTACGATGGCCCTTGTTGGCCGACAGGATAGCCTTGAATGGGCTGCCCCTGTGGATCATAAAGATAGCCAGGTTGGCCCGCAAGTTGGACTTGGAAAGGCTGTCCTTGCGGGTTATAAGCCTGGTTGTACGTAAACCTTGAGCATAGAGATAAGCCTCAGGAGCGGGTAGACGCAAAATCTCCCCGTGCTCGTCATACTGACCTGGGAAAGCATACACGGGAGTACCATCCTGTGCATAGTGTGAAAAGTAAGATCGGTAGGGATCTTGGGAGGACGGTCCAACCTCGGTGTTCGGCTGTTGCAAAGACAACCGATACTCCTTCGGAGAGATGTTCTCCGGTATAGCAGTGGCTAGATAGACATCTTCAGGAGTTGGCCCAACCCTAGTAGCAGATGCTGAGACAACATGAGAAGAGGCGGCCACACAGACAGTGGGCCGGACGGGAATAGAAGTGACGGGCGTCTGAGGAGACACCCCGGGTGTAGTAGCAGCTGGCCTCGAAGCAGGAGATGATATTCCCATAGAGGCTGCAGCGGAAATGATCTGACCCAGAGATCTGTATCCCTGTGGTAAATAAGGACTGGCTGTTGACATGTTAGCCAGATCAGAGTTGTCTCCCTGAAACAATCTTCGTGGGAAGAGCTGATAGTCTTCACCAGACGTTGGGATTTCCTCACCAGAATCACTCATGGTTGATCCTGCCGTTAAATCACGCAAGAGACGGCGAGGACTAGGAGGAAATACAACAGCAACAAAAGGCGAACCCGAGGTAAGAGAAAGGAAATCAGCTCCTAATCTCAATTCAGACACAGGGTCCGAAAAGGGCCAATTGAACTCAACTGGTCCTCCAAAGGGCTGCTCAGCGAGAACCGGTCCCCCGTCGGGAAACTCGGAAACAACAGGCTGCTATGGTTCGACAGAGGATTGGGAAGCCTCTGAAGAATCGTCCGTGTAAGGACTACCAGTAGACGAAACCGAAGGTTCCGCCACTGTGGCAAAAGACCAGAGAAAAAGAAGCAAACACACACACGGGCTGAAAACGAGTTAAGGGCACACGATCAAACGGTCAACAAGCAATATCTAAGCGGGCGTGTAATCGTGGGTGATTAATTTTACCACATTGAAAAGTAAGAAACTCTATCGTTTCATATTTTAAGAGTTAAGAAACAATAGAAAGATGACTCTATCTCTTTCAGATTTGATACAAACGTGAAAGGACAAGCGCTCGACGGTCTTTTCAAGTTTAGGGAGTCAGAAAAGACCAAATGACTTCTCAGGAAAAAACTAGGCACAAAGGGTGTACCAAATATCCGTGAACTGCCATATACACCTTGGTTTCAGTAATGAAACAGAAATTGACCAAGGACTTTCCGTACGTGCAGGTAGTCTCCCCGAATGCTGTGTTCGGTGTATCACGGGTATAGGGCGGCAGACTCGGCTTCCTGTGGATAAAGGATTGAAAACCTAGAGGGGTCTCCCTTTATATACGCGACGGTACGGGGAGCACAAGTCCGTACTAGCGCTGTCTAAAGCCAAAAGGCGAATGACAGCTGCTAGGTTTAAAGACGCCAGAACACGTCTCTAGCCTAGACCTCTAAATATGTTTCGTTAGATTTCAATGCTGCCTTAGGTTAATTGGATAGATTTTAAAGTTGATCTTTGATTAAGTTTCAATTTTCAGGCCCTATCGTATGTAGTGTCTTAAAAGACTCCTAAATGCAAAGCTACATGCCACAGTCCAACATTTCGTTCGATGAAAACTAGTTACAGAAGAGTTGAGAGCTTTTACACAAACGAAATGATCGGAAGAAAAACAATGAGATCTCTAATGCAACTAATGAAATTGAAAACTTTTCATTCAGATCACTAATCACTAGCAAAATCAAAAAGATTACAATTTGCACTAATTGAACCAAAAGCACAAGAGATTTTTTTTTATAATTTTCAACGTTTGATAGCTAATATGCACTGAACAAACTTGAAAACAAACGGAACAACTTGAGAAACGATATTGAGAGAGAAAAACAAACAAATTTCACTCAACAACACAAGCAATCAGATCCCAAATCGACCAAAGTCTCTCAAAACCAAGAAAAGACTCAAAGGCTCCAATGGGCTGTGTGATCTAGGCCCAATGCAAGACCAAACGAAATTTGAATGAAGGAATGAGCAATCACCCAAAAATCGCAACAAAACAATGAAAAACTACTAAGAGGATGCGGAGAATCAATCAGAAAGTCGACCGGACAAACGAAACACCAAAACTCCCAAGGAGGGCTCGATACACTAAGCCACTAGATGCCCTAGGGCTCAAAATGTGAAATCGATAGATAAAAGAAAACAACCAAAGGACAGAGGTGAATTCCCAGTCAAACAGGACTCCAACACACTCAGGTAGTCAGAAAATCAAGAAGAAAAACACTGACCAAACCCAGAGAGCTCAAAAATGAGGAAACTCAAAAACCTTACAGGAGTGGCGCGACTGTAAGGCTGAAACTGGCGCCAGAAAGCAATTGGCGCGGGCTAAACAAACGCAACATGTGCCAATTGGCGCGACTGTCGAGCTAAAAAGCGCGCCAGTCGAGTTTCTCAGCCAAAAAAGAAAAAGAACTACTCCAGAAGAAGATCAATGCATACTAAGCAAACCAAGAAGTAAACAACAGCAAAAGAACCCAACCCAGAAGGCTCATCAAGCAAGGAAAAACATAAAATAATCAAAACGAGACAATACAAATGAGACAGTGAAATCCAGACGATCCCCAGCGGAGTCACCAAATTGTTGAGGAGGTAAATCCCCTCTGCGGACAGAGGCGATCCCTACTAGCCCAGCAGGGGTCTAGAAACAATCACGAAATGTTACGACGCAAGTTCCTAGTTACGAAATGAAAAGACCAAAGATGGAGGCCTACTTGGAATCCAATGCTATGATCCGAAGAAGAGAGCGTTCCCATTCCTCAGCCTCGGCAGATCACGATCCTCTACGATCTCCGTGGATGGATACCTGCACGTGCAAGAAACAAATAGATACAAGCATAAAATCTGGCATACGTAACTAAATATCAGTCAGAAAGGATACTACTCATATTAACATAATCGAAAACAGAGTGGAACCATAATCGTAATCATTCATTAAATAACGATCGAAAGAGATTACAACCAAAGTTCTGACGTCGTGGTCTCCTTCGGATGGGTCTCCAGTCGTTCACGTCTCGCAAAGCTCTCCAGGGAAAGGGAAAACCTCTCCTGAGTCTCTCGACAATAGTCTCCTCACTTGAGTCGGCCTTAAGGGAAGAAAGAGGGCTCTTACAGCATAAAGGCTCTTGGGAATTTGGAGATTCAAAGCTTAGGCACTTCAAGACTAGCTTGCTATGGAATTGAGCAGGCTTTTATAGATGGGAAAGGAGGGAGTTGGGATCCCTATTATTGTGGAATTGGCCCTATCAACAAGGAAGGTTCCATGGGAGGTGGCAAAACCACTTCCCTTCCATAGAACTCCCGCAGCCAAACCTCCCAACTCAAGATAGGCAATGGTTTCTGAGTTTGTTGAAACACAACTTCCGCCATCTTTATTTAAAAAACACTCCTTAAACTGGCTAGCGCGACTACTGCTCTGGGACAGAGCGCCAGTTGGCGCGGCCTCTTTGTAGGATTTTCCCCATTGGCGCAAGTGGTGAACTGTCTGCCCGCGCCAATGCAAAAAGAGATGTTTTTCATGATTTTTGCAAGGAGATGTCTTTAGGGAAAATGAAGCTCATGCTTAGAGGAATGCATTGATGATGTTTTCAAGGCATGACAATGTTCACAGGTCACAAAATGGGTCCTCCATTGTGCGAGACGGGGAATGGTAGGGACGGTGACAAATTACCTGTAGCACTCCACAAGATCATATTTCTTATCATACAAGTCTCCCACAAATTACAGAGTTAGGGCGGGGCTTGTCTTCTTTTGAGAGGGAGGAGATGGCCGAAATGTCTCCTTGAAATGTTTCCTGCATAATATCCCTTGGCTGCCCCATCTCCACATAACTATTTCACTCTTGTAAGTGCTGGTTTAGTTCCTCCCAATCATAATGCTGATGTAGCTCCTCCTCCATACCCTCCCAATCAAAACTCTTCAAGATTAGGGAGTAGATTCTTGCTGATTGCATGTAACTGGAAAGGAACTCCTTATGGGCTATTTGTAGTATCTCTTGCTTAAGCTTGGAGGCTTGGGACAAGAATACTTTACCAAGATGATAGATGACCCCTTCATGGACCAAGTAGCCTCCTCCTTGCTTTATGCCATCTAATATCATCCTGGTGTGCAGATCTTTGGAGTACTCCACAAGGAGTTGAGATATCCAATATGGATCTACACTTCTCAACAAGGACAACGTTGTAGATGCATCTATGGTGGTGCTTGCCTTGTTGCTGCTTGTTCCTTTGGCATCATGCATGCCAAAATTGTTTGTGGGAAGTCTGATCCTCCCCCTTGCTTCCTCCCACAACGTTGTGACTCTTCCTTCCATTGTTTCAGCACTTGGTGAAGCTTTCCCCACAGAATCTAATGGCACCCCAAGTGGCTTGCCATGTTCTAGGAATGTCTCTTGCAACTTTCTCATGAACATGAGGGAAGGAACTGTAAAGTCCTTGCCTCCACTGCGCAATTCCATCTTTGTTGTGTGGGTAGAGACATCAAGTGAAGGGTAGGTGTGCATGCCTTGAATAACTTGTTGCTTCCCACTCTTCAAGTCCACCCACTCCATCTGCAAGGCCCTCCAATCAGTGGTGACTTTTCCCAAAGTAATCAACCACTGGACACCCAAGATGAGGTTGGTGTCTGGTATGTCCACCACAAAGAAGTGGTCCCTCAAAGTGTAGGTCCCCATAGTCACAGAAAGTGAGGGAACATACTGCATGCACTGCATAGTTCTGTCCCCCGGAACCAAAATAGAGAACCCATCAAAAGAATCAGTATGGATCTCTCTCCTCTGCACAAAGTGAGCATCAATAAAATTTTGGGTTGCCCCACTATCAATAAGAATAGATAATCTTTGGTCCATCACTGAACCCTGCACTCTAAGAGTCAAATAATTGGGCACTCCCCTCAAAGAAGCAAGAGTCCCAGCGGTTGGAGAAAATGCTCCTTCTTCTTCTCTGGATGATGATGGATCCTCCTCCTCATCATCACCAGCATTGTGACCTCTCCTAGGTCCATCATTTCCTTCCTCCTCCTCACAATCAGAGAAGACTTCAATATAATGTGCTCTTCCAGCAGCACATCTATGTCCCGGTACCCATGATTCTTGACAAGTGAAACATAATTTCTTCTTTCTCAACTCCCTCCATAGATCATTGTCAAGAAGCTTTTTCTGTGAGCTCTCCTTGGATGGAGCAGCTTTCCCTTCCTTCCCTTTAGAAGAGTGAGTGGCTTTTCTTGGAAGGGTTGCCTTTGCCCTTGGCAAGGCATCTTGGATATCTCTTGTTCTTTCAATGGCATCATGCAGAGTGGTGGGTTTGGTAGACTTGACCAACCCATGCAAAGGTTCCTCCAAGCCATCTATGAACATATAGACTCTCCTTGCAACTGAAAGATCAGGAACCATAATAGATAGCCTCAAAAATTCAGAAATATAGGCTTCAGCATCTCCTGTCTACTTAAGCTTGGCCAAGCTTATGAAAAGGGCCTCTGGATCCTTCTGATCAAATCTTTCCACTAGTCTCCTAGTGAACTCAACATAAGTGGAAACATTGTTGTGCCCCAATGTAGAAAGTCCATGAAACCATCAGTTGTGGGCTTCTCCATCAAAATGGAGCTTAACAATCTTAATGGCTTCTGCTTCAGGCACTTTATTCAGCTGGAAGTAGATGTCCAACTTTTGCACCCATGCTTTAGTTGAACAAGAGGGTGATCCATCAAACTTAGGCAGGAAGAACCTGCCCATGGTGTGGTGCCTCCCATGAAGGAAACCTCCATCTCTATACTGCTGCAATGGTCTCCTCCGATCCTTTAGATGGCAGAAATATTGAAAGCTCAAGTTATCCTTGAACCTTTGGCTTTGTGAATCATATTATGCAAATAAACCTTCCAAAGAGGTTGACTCTTAAAGCCCTTCATTCTCTACAGCCAAGAAGGTAGGCATTGTAGAGCATTGTGAGATCTGTGGAGCTTGTGGCAAGCTCACCGGTGGACCAGTCCCAAACTGAGACATTTCTGAATTCTATCCTTGATGGAGTCTTCCAAGGGACTCCCTCATTCTTTCTATCCTCATTTCCTTTATTTCCTTGGATAGATATTGCATGGTTTCCAAGAGAGTTTTTGCAAACTCTTCTGCCTCATCTTTATCATTCAACTCAGGGCCTTTCCCCTTGTCTTGACCCTTGTCAAGGTCAACACTAGTATAGTCATACTTTATATGACTCCTATTCTGGTATCTCCTCTCCCTCTCAGAAAGAGGATCTTCATCTTCAGAATGCAGCATGACTAAGGCTCCAAAGCTAGCACAGGTTGTGCCAAGAGTGGAGCTACGATACCACTGTAATGTCCCTTTTTGGGGATTATCAAGATTCTATGTCAGAGATGGAATATAGAGGCATTTACTGGTTATGTCACCTCTGAAAAGAGGGTGAGAACTAGAGGCTACCTAGCCAACTGTAGACTCTGCCTATAGAACTTGGAATAATCCCGATTCATGAATCTCAACAAGGCCTTCAATGAAAACGTCGTATAAGAAAATATGAGCAATGAAAATGTAGATAAGGGCTGGGATGCCCTCATTAAAGCTATATGTGACATGCATATACAATTTTAGCATAAAAAAATAAGTTTAAGCATGTTAAGCAGATCTCCCGGAAACAAGACTAGCTAGAAATCAGCCAAAGAGAGAGACTGCTGCAAAATCGAAACCCCAGCTACTAGAATTGCTCAGATCTGATTGAAGCTCAGAGGAGGTTAGAAAAAATCTGATAATTCAGTAATATATTAGTAAATCATATTTAAATATGAGTTTATTTCATTTACATCTGATTACAAAAAGAACTAGGGCAAGATCCCTTCAGAAATTAGAGTTGCAACTAGAGATAAACTGCAGAAATACATAGACAGCATTATTTTCCAGATGGTTTAGATATTGTACATTAAATTTTATATCTATTATAGATATATGGATGAAACATTAGATCTAATACAGATCTATAAGCTACAATACTTTAAGAACAAGATCCAATTGGAATTACATCAAAATATTGCATATTGAGGTGTAGATCTGAATTACAATATACTGTGCTCCAGAAAACCCAGAAATTTCTAAAGATAAATTTTATTACTGAAATAGATCAGAACTATAGATACATGGATCAGAAATCCAATCCACGTATCGCCAAGGGAATGCAAGCCTAACACCAAGAAATCTTCCTCCAAACTGATAACAAACTGAAATAAGCAAGCCCTCTCACAAAATAACGCAGTATTGAGCAGAAAGTGCACATAGGGTGAAGAAGACTGAATACATGGAATGAAAAGTACAGATCTAATATAAAATATCGATCAGCTAACTCCTTGGAGGTTGAAGAACACTCTCCAATAGAGAAAGCCTCTCAAAAACAACTAGATCTAAGCAGATCTAAAATTCCACTTGCTACAAAAGCTAGCAGTTGCAAAACCCTCAATGGGCTAGCATTGCTCATGAAATATAGAGATTGGTCTTAAACCAGATAGTGGCCAACTTTAGCAAATAACTCCTCCAATGAACCTCAAGGGAAGAGATGAAACTCATAAACAGGAATTCCAATCAAAATCCTCCACTAAACAGTAGAGAATGGTATTTGTCTAAGTAGACAAATGATTTAGAAATATAATTCATCAACAACCTCTTCAAGTGTCTTATCCTCCTTTTTATAGCATGAAAGAGCCTTTGCAAACCCTAAACCAATTGGATGAGTTGGTCCTTTTCACATTAGAGGCTCCCTTCTAGAACTGTGTAGTCCCTCTTGGAGATGCATTGAACCTAGACAGCGCAGTTGATTTGGTCAAGGTGGACCCCAATCTTTGGCTCAACCCTCTTTCACACCTTTAAGTGATTATTTACATAGCCCAGATTTGTCTTTGTTCACATGGGTATTTATTTATTAGGATTTTTACATGTCCTCCTTTATTCATTTATTCATAAAACATAAATTAAATTAAAATTTAATGTCTCCTCTTAACTAAGGCTAAGTAGGGACATTACAGATACCTAGGATGTTTTGACTCAATGTCCCACTGTGATCGCCATTATGTTGGAGTCTCGTGATTTGGTATATTGGCAAGCCAAATGGCAGGGTAACATCAGAACAAACTTTGGAGTCCTAGGACCTAGCCTTCCTCAACTCAGAGAGGGCTCTCTCTATGAAGCGAAGGATGTGAGCTTGTTCGCTTATTATATTTGATTTTAGGCTATTTTTTAAGTACGTTTGTTTGTTTTTGTGTTTGGAGGTGAAAACCGATTAATTAGGCATCAATGAAAGATAATTTATCAAATCAACAGGGCTATGGGATCAAATGAAAGCCAAGGATGCCTAGACAATAAATAAGGTGTGTGGCAGGGTCGAATTAGTATAGTAAATGGATCTTTTGGGTGGTTTGTGAAGTGTAATGAACATTAAGTTTGTGCAAGACAAAGAGATCTTAAGCATAAATAGTTAAACAACAAGCATTCATGAGGTAGGGTTGACCAATAATCTCTATTAATGAAACTCAAACTAATAAATGAAAAAATAAACAATCAGGTGATTCATAGAAGTATAAGACCCTACAACTTTGGGAAAATCACCTTCATAATTTTGGGAAAACAAATAAGATAAACAAACAACTCAATCTATGAAGAGGGAACTCCTAAACATCATATCTTGAGCTATCAGGAACTTTGAAATAAGACTGCAAAGCATGGACAAAGGGCAAGATCGAAACAAGACCTCTTTGACTTAACTAAAACAACCAATAATTTAGAGAGAGATTTCAGAAACGGAGTTTTGATTAGTTATGAGTAAGTAGGGCATACCATGAGTCATACTAGACATCATACATAATAACCATTAATGAAACTGATAACAATTTCTTAGGGAACCAAAGAGAAATTAAGAATTCTTTGACATTACCAAGAAATATGAAAACATTTAAACTGCAATGAATAAGGAAATTTGAGGTGCCTCCATGGGCATATCTCAAACTTATTCTTTACTAAACTACAGCAAGCAAGAAGCATGAAAACATGTATGAGAAACTAAGAAAACATAAAAAATAAGAAACACAATACCATTTACCAAGCCATGGAATCCTGCACACAAATCCTCTCCATCATCTAGACAAGTAAAAAAATCATCCACTTCATAAACAAGTTTCTTCTTCAAAGCTCATATCCATGTATTTCTCTTCAAAATTTCAAGTTCTACTTCTAAACCTCCAAAAATTTACAATGATTCTTCATAAGTTATATAGGAAATGAGTAGATAAGCTCACAAGAGCATCTAGAAGCTCATGGGCCTAATACAAATATTTGATTTTGTCCTTGAGGCCTCACAAGGACCAAGGCACAAAATATCTTCAAAAAATATCTATGTAAGCTAAAAATAGTAATAAAATTGACTTTTAATCTCTGACATAGATTCAAAAATATCTTAACGCACATTTGGATGGCGACCTTCAGAAAACTGCCTTTTTAGCAAAATCCTACAGGAGCGTAGTGCCAAAAGAAAGCCTATTTTGGAGAGAACTTTTGAAGGACTTCTTGATGTCAAAACGAGGCCCGTGATGGCTCGTTGGAAAGCCCTAGATGTCTAACTTATGGAACTTGTTGATTTTTCTCAAAATAATCCTTGTAAGTCCGTCAAAAAGTGGACTGAGTGAAAAAACCTAGGAGGGTCTCACCTGCTGATATTTGAGGCAGAAAGGTAAAATTTGACTGTTTTTTGCCTCTTTGGGGGACCAAAACACCTTATTTTGATCTGAAATTTCTGAGTAGATGCCCAAAAATTTAATACATCCAAAAAAATAATTTTCATGAGCTAATGATTCTCCTAGCAAACATGGTAGCTCCAAGACAAATGTGCAATTAGGCCTAAAAATCACAAAAAACAAGATCATGTCAAAAATTGCTCAATTTTGGTGAGAAAACCCCTTATGGATTTCTATAAGAATGCAAGAAAGCTGAAGCCAAGATTCCAAACCTAGATAGGTCTTTTTCTCCTTTTTTCACCAGGCACCTCCTTTGGGCAGTTTTGCACTTTTCTTGGGCAATCTTGAGTTTTCTTCGAGCAAATTGATTCAATTTCTTGTAATGCCTAGTCATATTCCTTTGCAAGCCCAAGTATTTGTTTTCCTTGTCTAATTTTTCCTCCAGATTCTTGTTTTCTCTTTCAAGCCATGAATATTTATCATTTTCTATCTCTTGGGCAAGCAGTTGTCTGAGAGGATACTGTTGAGCAAGGGTTGTTTCTTCTTCCCTTTGTTTCTCCAAAGCTTTCCTGAGACCCATAGTCCTAGGCCTTTTCCTTATTGGTTGCTCTTCTTCTTCAATATCATCAAATTTTCCCATATACTCTTCAAGTTTTACTTGTGCTTTGTATGCTTCCCTTTGTTATTTGAATTCCCGGGCCTCATATATTGACATTTTCCTGCTCATTTGTCTATTTTGCATTTGCAGAAAGTGTATGAGGTCCTTCGAACTTTCTAGATCAGTTTCTAAGTCCTTGATTTGGGCTTCTCTATTTTGCAAAAGTGGCCTAAGGATTCTGGCTTCATCATCTTTAGCATCACTATCTATTTGTATGATGTCAAATTCCTTTTCATGCTCATGGCTACTCTCCTGTCGTTCAAGTCTTTCTTTTCCCTTTCTTTGGATAGAATTCTTTGATCTTGTTCTCTTGGTTAATTCAACAATACTCTTCTTAGGTAGTTTACCTCTACTCCTTATCACCCTAGTGACTTTACTAATCATTGCTTGAGTGGTTTTCTTCTTTGCAGATTTGGTGTTTTTAGGCTTTGGTGCTTTTTAGGAATGAATCATGGCCCCTTGCCTAGGAGAGGCAGCAAGCACATGTTCTTGGCTATGTTGAGGAGAAGAGAGAGGAGGTTTCATCACTAGCATTTGTTCAACTTGATCTTTTACACTGTTGCCTCCTTCATCACCTACTTTTCTGCCCTGTTCACTATTTTGAGTTTGTTTACGGCTACCACCTTCACCTTCATCTCTTTTGCTCCTTGAATATCTTCACTGCCTCTACTTTTATCATGACTATCTTTAGGACTACCTTGTTCCCTGTTTTCCTTACTGTTGTGGTGCTTTTCCTCTTGAGGGATATTATGTTCACTGCCTCTGCTTTTAGCATGAGGGAGGTTGTTCAAATACAATCTATGTTACCTCTGCAGGAGTACTTTTGAAAAAATTGCAACTTTTGTATGTTATTTGAAACAAAACTACTCTAGACAAAATGTTATGGCCTTTCAGCTTATCAGTTAAGTTTCAAACTCTTACAAAGTTTAGGCCCTGTTTTTAGTTAATAAAATGAAGGATGCCTTTTAGAAGCAACTGTTCCCTCTACTTGTCATGAAGGAGGCCCAAACCTAACTGTTTCTTATCTCTGTTTATCCTTGAAGTTTTTTCCCCTTATCAAAATTTTTAACTCTGTCTCTGTTTTTTAATGGAAGGTTTTAGCACTATAAACAAATTTTTTCCCTCTACTTATGATTGAAGGAGGCCATTTGTAAGCAAAACTACCTCTGGTCTCTGTTTTCTATTGAAACCTTCAGCCCTTTATCAAAGCTCTTTAACTAATTCTTTGTTTATCAAATGAAGGATGTCTTTGAACAAAGTGTCTATGCTATGCCCTATCTCTGTTCATTATTTGAAAAATCCTTTTTAAAACTATGTCTTCACCCTCTACTTGTGTTTCCTCAACACAAGCTGAAGGAGGCAATTTTGAAAAACTGTGTTAATCTTTGAAGGAGGCTACTTTTCACCAAATATCGTTCTCTCTGCTTGTCATGAAGGAGGTTTTTTCATAATACTTTTTGGGTGCTTGTTTTACACTTCAGGTTTCAACCCTTTTAAAAGTTAAATATCTATCTATTATTTGAAGGAGGTTGTTCTCAACATTTGAAACTTGCTCGTATCATTTGATGGAGGCATCTTAGACTGCAGACTGTTTGTTATCTTTGATTGCCTTTTGAATGAGCTGATCCATATGAACTGTAACCCCAGGCGCTTGTTCTCTACTTTCCTTTTGGAGCGAGTAATTAGATAGACTATAATGGTATTATCCAAAATGAATGATGTCCCTTTTGAATAAACCCCCTGTGTGAAATTATCTTTTGTTGGAAAAATAATTGAGAGGGGGGGGGTGAATCAGTATTTAGTGCAGACATAAAACTATTTGCTTTTTCTTGCTTTTAAACCCATACGCTACTTTACTGAACAAAACTAGCATATATACGCAGATAATCAGAAGGAAACTCGCGTATGCACAGAGATCTAATTATGCACTTAATTCTTAACTTAGATCAATGCTTTATTCATTCATCAGATGTTAAGTAAGCAGTAAACAAGTGCAGTAAGAACAGAATAAATCATTACACATCATCAACACATATGAACACCAGGATTTAAGGTGGAAACCCAATTCGGGAGAAAACCACCGCTGCCGTCGTCTCAGTCTTCAATATTTATTATATAAAGAAAACTTCTTACAATCATGTACTAGTGCAAACTTATACCAGCACGCAGGCACCAACCTACAGAAGGTTACAACCTTCTCTCGTTTACCAGCCTCTCCTGGAAGGGAGCAACAACCCCCTGCTCTCGTTTACCAGCCTCACCTGGAAGGGAGCTACTACCCCCTGATATTAGCACCAGCCTCTACTGGCAGAAAAGCTTCTACTTTCAGACTAAATGCTTCAACCCTCAGATCCACTGCAAACCACGTTTCATCAATTTCCAAACTGGATCAAACAGCGTCAACACAATCCTTCACTTATCAACAAACATCCTTTTCCCATTGCATCAAACAGAACAGTGAATCCACTGTAACCAAAGTATCAGAGATAGCCCAGACTTTAGAATAGATATGCAGAAACTCAATCAGCTTTAAGCAACCATCAGTTCAGATACCATACACGCTTTTCTTTAAACAGACCCGCGTATACACGCGCTTTTAATGCATAGAACCCGCGTATACATCTGTGCACTTTTCAGAAAAACCCTAACAGTCCATACGTGCCTTTGTTTAAACAGATCCGCGTATACACGCGCTTTCCATGAAACGAACCTACGTATAGATCTATAACAGATAAACTTTGCAGAACAGACCAGATCTATGAACTTACCCAGATTTCTTCAATTTCTTCCATAGATTTGCGCCAGGTCTTCATTACTTCTTTTCAGATCATCCTGGAGATTCATCATTTCCAGATCTAGAGGATTTGAATCTTCATCACATTCATAGGTGCATCATAGATTCAGATCTATCGATTAAGAACAGAGTTCATCCATACAGATAAACTTCAGAGTGAAGTATTCATTAAAGCCTAGACACTTGCACACCCTTTGCACAATGAATTTCTTCTCCTTAAATAGACTTAGCCTTTGACAATACCATGAGCCAAAACCACATTACTTCCGATGGTATTCGTGGACGGGATCAAATAGACAATCCATCGCTCAATACAATGGGCCAATACCATAGTAAAGTCCCCTGGTTTTACAAATTTAGAGCGCAATTAGGCATATGCGACTTGGCACATAATTTTCCGCGTGCATACGCAACTTCTCCTAAACAAACCCGCGTATTCTTTGTGACACACACTTTTCATCATTGTTCTGGCCCTTACTGATATTTGTTTCTCTGGTACTTCTGAGCTGGTTTTAGAACATCAGATTTACATCATTAATAAACTCATCAAGCATCAAGGACAACTTCATCAAGTAGGTTGCCATCATCTTCATCAAGTGGGTTGCCATCAAGGAAAACACTCTGCATCATATTGCCAACAATCTCCCCCTTTGGACTTGATGGCAACCACGATGGTGTTTGATTCACCACAACAGATAGATACATGATATTCTCCCCCTATTCAAACACCATGTTACTCTCCCCCTTTGACATCAAGGGCAAAGGGCGGATCAAAACCAACACAAGGTTTTTCTCCTCATGTAGAAAGAAGAGCGTTGTAGATTTGATGTGCACTGAAGTTACCATGCTCCCCCTGAGTTCACGCTGAATCTTCAACCATATTTATCAAAGAAGTACATGACTCTATGACCTTCCTATCACCAAGGAATCATACTTACATCAATGATCCAACCAAGTGGATTTACATATGAGACTCAAGTACCCAACCAAGTGGGTTTACACATTTTGACTCAACTATCCAACCAAGTGGATTTATAGAAATTGAACAAGTCCTTTACATGACTGAATATTACAAGTTTACATCATAGGTTTCAACATGACCTTTTCATCAAAATACAAATATGACTTTTATAACCAAAACTAAGAAGACCTCAAGAGAGAGATCATATTTCGGAATCATCATAATGCCAACAATGCATAATACTCAACAAAGCTAATGCTCCCCCTGAAACCATAGATCTGTTCTTGAGTCAGTTTATTCCTTCATCTCCCCCTTAGCTTGTGCAACCTGAACACTTTCAATCAGTAGATCATCAGGGCATCTTCATCAAATATCAGAGAGTGAAACAGAACTATGAGAGCTGAAACATCACCAGAGATACCATACAACACCATAGCTTGTGCTGAAAAATGCTGACCCACAACAATTGTCAGCAATCAACCATACGCAGCTTTCAGTGTATAAAATCGCATATATACGTGACTGTATTTCAGGAAACCCGCGTATCCAATTTAATCTTCTGAATTTAATCAGATCTGATCTTCTGAGAGGCAGAGACAACACCCAGCTTCTGTCTGAGGTATTTGAATGCTTCCCTAGGCAGAGGTTTGGTAAATATATTAGCAACTTGTTCTTTGGAGGGAACATACTCCAACTTCACCTTTTGTTCAAGCACTTGTTCACGTAAGAAGTGATACCTGATGGGAATGTGCTTGGTCTTCGACCCATACAATGTGATTCTTTCGAGATACCGATGGCACTTGTATTATCACACACACTGAGATAGAGGTAAATTTGATTTGAAAATCTTGTAAGGTTTGCATCATCTAAAGGAGTTGAGTGTAACAAGATGCGAAGAACACATATTTTGGATCCCGTAGATACAGCAATAAAAATTGCTTTTCTTTAACCAAGATCCTAACTGGGGCCCCATATAGAATGCACCACCACTAGTGCTTTTCCGATCCTCAACATTTCTAGCCCAATCTGCATCAGTGTAAGCATGAAGAGTAAGATCAACATTCTTTGGATACCATAGTCCAAAATCTTGATTTCCTTGTAGATATTTGAATATTATTTTTACATCTTGAAGGTGAGACTCTTTTGGATTAGCTTGGAATCGTCCAACAATCCCAACTGCATGCATAATGTTCGGTCTAGTCCCAGTGAGATAATGTAGACTTCCTATCATTGATCTATATTCTAGTTGATTCACCATGGGAGAATCATCATGAGAACTAAGATTACATCAGGTTATCATTGGTGTACTTACAGGTTTGCATTCTTCCATCCCATACTTCTTCAGAATTTGATTAAGATATTTTTCTTGTGATAAGAATATACCATCTGTAGTTTGATGTACTTGCAAGCCAAGAAATAATGTTAGTTCCCCAAGTAAGGACATTTCAAATTCTTGCTGCATTACAGAAGCAAATTTCTGACTCATAAATTCTTCATTACTTCCAAAAATGATATCATGAACATATACAATCACAATCAATAGTTTATCATTTTCAATTTTTGTGTATAAGTTGCTAACAGCAGACCCCTTTGAGAATCCTTTTTGATGAAGATATTTGTCAAGATGATAATACCATGCCCTTGGAGCTTGTTTGAGACCATATAGAGCCTTTTTAAGTCTACAAAAAAAAATTTCATCATTTCCCAAAATGAATCCTTCTGGTTGTTCTATATAACTTCTTCTTCTAGATCACCATTGAGAAATGCAGATTTAACATCCATTTGATAAACTTTGATTTGTTGAAAACTTGAAAAAGAAAGAAACATTCTTATGGCTTCAAGTCTAGCTATATGAGCAAAATTTTCTTCAAAGTATATTCCTTCTTGTTGATTATACCCCTTCCAAACCAGTCTAGCTTTGTTTCTTATAACATCCCCATTCTCATTTAACTTGTTTTTTGAACATCCATTTGCTTCCAATGACATTTTTTATCATGTGGTTCTGGTACCAATTCCCAATTGTGATTCTTTTCAATTTGATCAAGCTCTTCATTCATGGCTTGAATCCAACATTCATCTTTGCTAGCTTGATTGACATTGTGTGGTTCAATAGTGGATAGAAATGCCAGATGGCTAGAAGATCCCACAAGAGTCCTTCTTGTTTGCACACCTGATCCCTTGTCTCCAAAAATTTGAGATTCTGGATGATTCTTTTGAACATATCTGGATGGAGCTTTTTCAGATAAATCATCTTCGGGTTCTTCATTGGGTCCACTGTCTATATCATTTCTATTTGATGTAGAAGGATATACGTCATCATCGTCTTCATCTGTTGTTTGTTTTTCTTCTTTTGGAGCTGTAGGAGACTCATCAATAACAACATCAATACATTCAACAATCTTTCGAAGTCTTTTATTGTAACATTTATATGCTTTACTCGTAGAGGAGTAACCAAGAAATATTCCCTCATCTGATCTAGGTTCAAACTTACCAAGTTTTTCATCATTGTTTTTGATAAAGCATCTGCTTCCAAAAACTCTAAAATGCTTCACAGTGGGAGGATTACCATACCAGAGTTCATATGGAGTTTTATCACTGTTTACTCGAATATGTGCCTTGTTAAAAATATTTGCTACTGTGTGTGCTGCTTCTCCCCAAAAAGTGTCTAGTGTTCCGGAATCATCAAGCATAGCTCTAGCCATTTGTTGAACTGTTCTATTCATTCTTTCTGCTACACCATTCTGTTGTGGAGTGCCAGCTACAAAAAAATGTCTTTTTATGCCATGTTGTTCACAAAATTCAAGGAATTCATCTGATGTATATTCACCTCCTCAATCAGATCTAAGACATTTGATTTTTAGATCTAATTCAT
Organism: Pinus albicaulis; assembly: GCA_034641835.2. NCBI lineage: Eukaryota > Viridiplantae > Streptophyta > Pinopsida > Pinales > Pinaceae > Pinus > Pinus albicaulis. The sequence goes on along the minus strand of JAXQQM020083412.1, from coordinate 24,640 downwards.
TTTCAACCAGAGCTTTGAATATCTGAAATTTCTCAAATGCTTCATCTTTGTGTTTAAGCAACCCAATCCAACACATTCTAGAGAAATCATCAATAAATAAGATATAATATTCTTCACCACGTGGTGACTTTTTCCTCATAGGTCCACATATATCTGTATGAATAAGTTCAAGAGGCCCACTTGATGATCCTTCCTTGGAATTAAATTTCACTCTGGTCTGCTTACCGAATTGGCAAGATTTACATATGATATTTTCAGGAAGAGTAATATTGGGAAGACCACGAACAGCTTTAAGTCTGCTTGACTTGTTGATTTGAGAGAAGCTCAGATGCCCCAACCTTCTATGCCATAACCAATTTTCTGAAGATTTGCTCAAGTAACATTGTTCTTTGTAGTTCTTTAATACATACAGGTTACTTGGAGTTTTGTTTCCTTTTATAATTGTTTTACCTGTATCAAGATCACGTACCACACATTCTTTTGAACTAAAGAAAACTTCAGTTCCTTGGTCACACATTTGACTTACACTTAACAAATTATGTTTTAATCCATCCACATACATGACATTATTGGCTTTCACCTTTTCTTTTAGGAAAACAGAGCCTTTTCCTTTAATAACAGCAGGTGTATCATTTCCAAAAGTAACTTTCTTTTCCTTTTCTAGAGCACTATATGCAAGAAGTTTGTTCTTGTCACCTGTCATGTGTTTTGAGCATCCGCTATCAATGTACCATTGATTTTCTTCACCTTCTGCAAATAAAGCTATGCCACAATTTTCAACCTGTAAATCCTTCTTTTTCCATACTTTGGTGCTTGAAGGAACATGTTCTTTTGGCTGGACTTTGCTCCTACATTCAGATTCTTCATGGCCAAAGTTATTGCAATAAGTACATTCAACTTCCTTTTGAAGAGGATAAAAGTTGTTATAGGTATTCTTCTTTGTTCCAATATCAGTCCTTTTCTTTCTTGCTTCTCTTGTCATGATAGTTTTATATGCAACACATTGAACAACTTTATGACCAAAATTGTGACATGAGAAACATTGTCCATTGAAGTAGAAATTTCTTTGATCATGAAATCTTCTATTTGAATTTACCTGCTGGTTGGTGTTCCTTTGAAGAGTATTCGAGTTGAAGTTCCTTGACTTGAGCTGATCATGCTTTACCTGTGAGGAATCTTTATCCCTTTGCTGAGTTGCAGAATGTTGCAAACCAGTTGTAGCAGCTTTTAGATATTTTGGTGCAGAAGCCTGAGAAGTTTCTCTGGTATATCCAAGACCTGTCTTTATAAAAGGAGAACGTTGTACCTTGATAATTTCATCCAAGGTTTTAGATCCTTTAGCAAATCTAAGATTCAGAGTCTTTACTTTCTCAAGTTCTTTTCTTAGACTTACCACTTCACATTCTAATTTTTCATTGTGCTTCTTCTCTTCTTCAATCTGATTTTTCAGAGTCTCTATGATTATTTTACTTTATTCTAAGCATATTTTGAGTTGATTGTTTTCATTAAGAAAATCATTGTCCTCTAGAGCATCCATAAAAGTATCCTTTTCTTCTTTAGATTCATTTTCAAATGCCATGAGAAGTCTAAGATCTTGTTCACCTTCTTCCTCACTATCAGATAACCCATCACTGTCTTCATGAGTATAGTAACTTTTTCTAGTGCTAGACCAGTTCTTATTCCTTCTTGCTACTTCCTTCCCTTTGCAGGAGTTTCTTTATGAGGACATTTAGCAGCATAATGAACAACTCTTCCACAATTAAAACTCTTCCACAATTAAAACATTTGAAAGGAAGCTTACCTCTGAACCGTCCTGTGCCAAGTTGAAGTTTCTTTACAAAATTTACCTCCTCTTCTTATGAGATATATCCTGATCCTTCTGCTTCTTGTACATCTTTCCCTTTTGTAGAAGCTCTAAAGATGGCTTCTTTGACTTCAGATGGTCCTTCTCTTCTCATTTCATATGCAGTGAGTATGCCATGTAGTTGCACCACGGTAAAATTTTGAAGATCCTGTTTTTCTTCAAGAGCAGAAACTTTTGACTCAAATTTTGTCGTTAGAGATCTTAAGATTTTCTCAACCAAGGTAGATTCTGCTATTGTTTCTCCTAGATTTCTCATGCGATTTACAATATCATCAACACGTAAAAAGAAACTGGCAATACTCTCATTACTATGCATTCTTAAATTTTCGTATTCAATTCTGAGAGTTTGGAGTTTTGCACTTTTTACCTTTGCATCACCTTCATAACTTAAAATGATTTTGTCCCATATTGCCTTTGTTGTGTTCAGCTGCATGACTTTGACAAATTCTGATTCAATTAGACTTCCCAATAGAGCATTCACCGCCTTTGCATTTGTTTCATAATTCTTCTTTTCCGTTGGATCTGTTGGTACAGTGGCTGGATATTGATATCCTCCTTCAACAATGGCCCATACATCTGCTCCCAGAGACTGAAGATAGGATCTCATCCTTGTTTTCTAGAAGATTAAATTGTTTCCATTAAAAAGCGGAGGCCTGATAGATGTTGTTCCATCCTGATTGCTCATCTTGCTTGATCTTCCTTCTAGCGGTTAAGCTTTTCAGAAGGACTTGCTGTGATACCAATTGTTGGGAAAAATACTAAGAGGGGGGGGGGGTGAATCATTATTTAGTGCAGATAGAAAACTATTTGCTTTTTCTTGCTTTTAAACCCATACGCTACTTTACTGAAAAAAACTCGCGTATATGCGCGGATAACCAGAAGGAAACTCGCATATGCACAGAGATCTAATTATGCACTCAATTCTTAACTTAGATCAGTGCTTTATTCATTCATCAGATGTTAAGTAAGCAGTAAACAGGTGCAGTAAGAACAGAATAAATCATCACACATCATCAACACACATGAACACCAGGATTTAAGGTGGAAACCCAATTCGGGAGAAAACCACCGCTGTCGTCGTCTTAGTCTTCAATATTTATTATATAAAGAAAACTTCTTACAATCATGTACTGGTGCAGACTCATACCAACACGCAGGCACCAACCTGCAGAAGGTTACCACCTTCTCTCGTTTACCAGCCACTCCTGGAAGGGAGCTACTACCCCTTGATATTAGCACCAGCCTCTACTGGCAGAAAAGCTTCTACTTTCAGACTAAAGGCTTCAACCCTCAGATCCACTGGAAACCACGTTTCATCAATTTTCAAATTGGATCAAACAGCTTCAACACAATCCTTCACTTATCAACTAACATCCTTTTCCCATTGCATCAAACAGAACAGTGAATCCACTGTAACTAGAATATCAGAGATAGCCCAGACTTCAGAATAGATATGCAGAAACTCAATCAGCTTTGAGCAACCATCAGTTCAGATACCATACACGCTTTTCTTTAAATAGACCCGCGTATACACGCGCTTTTAATGCATAGAACCCGCATATACATCTGTGCATTTTTCAGAAAAACCCTAACAGTCCATACGCGTCTTTGTTTAAACAGATCCGCGTATACACGCGCTTTCCATGAAACGAACCTGCGTATAGATCTATAGCAGATAAACTTTGCAGAATAGACCAGATCTATGAACTTACCCAGATTTCTTCAATTTCTTCCATAGATTTGCGCCAGGTCTTCATTACTTCTTTTCAGATCATCCTGGAGATTCATCATTTCCAGATCTAGAGGATTTGAATCTTCATCACATTCATAGGTGCATCATAGATTCAGATCTATCGATTAAGAACAGAGTTCATCCATACAGATAAACTTCAGAGTGAAGTATTCATTAAAGCCTAGACACTTGCACACCCTTTGCACAATGAATTTCTTCTCCTTAAATAGACTTAGCCTTTGACAATACCATGAGCCAAAACCACATTACTTCCGATGGTATTCGTGGACGGGATCAAATAGACAATCCATCGCTCAATACAATGGGCCAATACCATAGTAAAGTCCCCTGGTTTTACAAATTTAGAGCGCAATTAGGCATATGCGACTTGGCACATAATTTTCCGCGTGCATACGCAACTTCTCCTAAACAAACCCGCGTATTCTTTGTGACACACACTTTTCATCATTGTTCTGGCCCTTACTGATATTTCTTCTCACAGTATGAGGCCTTGTAGAACATCAAATTTACATCATTAATAAACTCATCGAAGCATGAAGGACAACTTCATCAAGTAGGTTTCCATCATCTTCATCAAGTGGGTTGCCATCAAGGACAAGACTTCTTGCATCATATTGCCAACACTTTTTACCATTTGAATGAGGTTTCTTCATCAAACTCTAGCCTCAGATTTATCCTTTGGAGGAGGCTTTTACAAACATCATAATTGAGGCCTTTCAACACCAGTATGTCAATCTTATTCTTATGATGTGAAAGAGGTTCTTTGACTGGGTTCTTACCCTCTACTTGTCATGAAGGAGGTCCTATAGAACCCAAATGAATCTTCTCCTATCCAAAACTGTGCTCTCTATATGTTTATTTAAAATACCAATGGGAACAAGCTGTGATCCTTTCCACTTATTAATGGTGAAGTCCCTTAAACCAACTGTCTTCTTTCCTATGTGACTCTACTTATGGTAAGTGTCTTTGTCACAAAATCACTGTGAAGATTCAGGAGTAAATAATATGATTGGTAAATGGTGAGCACTTACTGCTAGGCATATTTGAACTAATACTTTCCCTTGACTGTGTTTTCACCTCTACTTGTCATGAAGGAGTTCCATGAAAATGTAACCATTTAGGTCACTCAACACCACTGATGAGCCTTCTTCTTATGATGAAGGAGGCCTTCAAACTATGAAACTTCATTCATCTCAACACTGTGCCCTCTATCTGTTTGTTTGAAAAATACAAATAGAAGACAAAAGTGAATCTTTGGAATTTATCACTGATGAAATCATTTGAACATAATGCCCTTTTGCTTTATGAGGACCCATCTATGATGTATATCTCTTTTTCATAACATCACTATGAAAATTGGGAGAAAACAATGTGATTTATAAATGGTAAATGCTTACTGTGTGTATTCCTGAAGTAACTCCTTTTTTCCCAACTGTGCTCTCATAAGGCACAATGAATTTGTCTTTGACTAATTTTCAAAGTCCAGGTTCATGGTAAGATATAATAAGCAACTTTCCTTCTTACACCTTCACTATGATGCCTAATTTGCTTTAAATCTCTTTATGTCAAAGACTGTCTCTTTTTCCCAAAAAACAGTGATTTACAGGGCTAGGTCACCTTTTGGAGAAATTATGAAAATATTCCTTTGGAGTTAGTCATGGAGTGTTGAAGATAGACATTACCTAATCCTTTGTGTTCATTTGTATTTGATGAATGACCTTTTTCTTTAGGCACCCTTTGGATTTGAAACCTGTATGTTTTCTTTCTTTCACTTACTACACTTCATCTGATTCATGATGGAAAAATACTTTAGCATGAGAGACTTGTTTGAATTTGTTCTTTTTCTCCCATTTGCACTCTTTCATCATTGAATACACCCCTGCAGAGATGTATTTGGTAGATGATATTTGATTTCCTGAGAGCTCAGCATTGTGTTATAAAATCAAGCTTGAAATAACCACCTTCTTTCATTCATGAAACTTTTTAGAATCCTGTTCTTTTCCTGAAATGAACATTTCTATGTTTTACTAAAATAAAAATAGGTAACCAGTTAGTGGTGTATGACCTAAGTCTAAATTAGTATGTTTTTTTTTAGAATAGGAAACAATTTATGGCTGACTGTTACTAGACTCAACGTTTTTTGACTTAAGACAGCTTTGTTAAGAAAAAGTGTCCTAAACACCACCACATAGACCTACAGACCTTGTCACAGATTCTGAATATTTTCTTAGGTATTATCAGGTTATCATAATGATTGAATGATCAGTGAGAGAGGGGCAGACACTTTGTCAAATGATGGGCAATGAGATGCATGAAAACAAGGGAAAATGATAGCAGAGAAACAAAGCTATGACAACTATAGACAGGGAGACTTTGCTAGAATGAGATAGGATTTTAAAACTGAAGATTTTTCTCATCATAGGCTGAAAAGGAAAGCTAGGGAGACAAAAAACATTTTGAGGTGTTTTCTAGATGACAAATTGACAGATTGAGATTAGCTTCTAGAAAACTCAGTCAAGGAATCTAGTCATCAATACATGCAAAAATATTGATGACTAACAAACATCAATATGAACAACAACATGCAAATTTTCATCATCAATTCGTAAGATAAGACAATGTAGCTTTAATATCATTAACCTGTGACCAAGTATGTAGCATAAAAAACATAATATTTTTCCATAGAGATATGCTATCAAGTCATCCTCTTGGCCTCATCAAGGTCAACTTTCTCTTTCCCTTTGTAGGAAGAGCCTCAATGCACGTTCATTAAAGGAATATAGATATTTTGCAACATACCACCATATATTTTCATGCATCAACAACATATGTGAGAACCCAACATATCATCATGAAGTAAGATGGGTAAATGAAGCATCATTATTTAACATCATCAATATTTCGTTCAATATACCATGTCTCCAAGTATCATCTAGCATGTTAGGTCACTGGAAAATTTGGGGTGGAGAAATAGTGGCATTACTGCAGAAATATTTCTTTTGGATGAACCTTTGACAAGATTTCAGGAAGTACATTAGATCCTGCACTACCCGTGCCACTGCCAAACCGACCATAAAAAAGAAAATCCTATATACTCTACTACCTAGCACTAGTCAGACTCGGGAATCCATATCCATGGATTACATGCCGGGCCTTCCTTCTACCAAGCATGGGAACGACTGCATTTTTGTGGTCATCGAAAAATTATCTAATATGGCCATTATGGAAGCCTACAAGAAGAATATCACATCAGAAGCCAATACTAATCTCTTCTTTGAAATAATGTTTGTACACTTTGGGATCCCAAATTCCCTTATCTCAGATCAGGACAACAGGTTCCTCAGTACATTTTGGTCAATTCTTTGGTCAATATTGGACACCAAGCACACTAAGTCCACATATTTCCACTCCCAAACTGATGCCAAGCATAGGTCGTCAATAGGATGATCGTGCACATTCTGCACATGTAAAACTCGAATCATCCACACACATGGGATGGAAACCTACCCTATTTCTAGCACATATATAACCGGATTTCCCAAAACTCAACTGACCGCAACCCCTTTAAGGTAGGCTTGAGATTCCAGCCACTATGTCCCATTGATGTGGCCATACAATTTGCAACTACTTAGCTAGATTCAGCTCAAGTATAGTTTGAAGCTGACAAGGTGAATATATTGATTAAGTGCATTCAATACATCTGCTAATAGGTCCATGACATATTGGACAAAGCCAATTCCAAGTACAAGCAGTGACATGATCAACACCGGGTTCCACATAAGTTCTAGGTGGGCGAAAAAGTTTGGTTACATTTGCAGAAGGAGCAGCTCGTTGGACCCCACCAAAATCTTCACTCACTCCGATATGGGCCATAAACCATCACCAAGGTTGTAGTGGAAAAATCCTTTGAGCTCATTATTCCACCATTCCTTGTTATGTGCCTAGTGTTCAATGTGTATTGCCTTTGGCCCTACTTTCCACCATTACTGGACACATTCGACATTGTAGAACAACTCACACCAATAGAGTAAAACTTAGACTGCATGGAACAAGGCACAAATGATCGAATCATGGAAAAACAGATCAAGAAAACCCACCTAGAGAGGATCCCACTATATTGAGTTGTCAAAGCAGGCCAACTCCTTCACCAGGGAAAGTGGTTCACTAGGGACCACGTTGAGCAGAAATTTCCTCACCTCATGGAGGCTCTACATGTAATGGGGACCATTTCTTCCTAAGGGGATAGGAATGATCTAGGTGGATATTGGTATCAACCCACTTATTCCACCTAGACCTCCATTTGGTTTCTTCAGTTTCCTTGTTTATAGTATCATTTACTATTTTTAGCAGTTTTTCGGGTCCTGAATTTCTGGAGTAGTTTTGACCCCCTAAACGATGATTTTTTTCAGTTCGTAATATAAGTTCCTATATAAAATATTGTATTACTTGGATAAATATTCCTAACGATATATCGTATGCACCAAATGGAGATAATATGACCAATTTATGACCCCGGGAAGTTGGTTGCCCAACTAACCCCAACAGGGCCCACAAACTCTTGGCGTTCCATCTCGCGGGGTTAAGGTTTTGGTTGTTTATGGTTTTCCCATGTTGTTAAATAATAAAAGGGCCCTTGAGCCTCATTATAACACATTTCAGAGGCATGTAGATGCCACATATCTTCTCAGAGCTAAGGTACCATCGCCCGAGCTAGTTTATTTCCATTTTGTCTGTAAGCATATTTCAGTTGTTTGATATTAATGAAATGAAGTTTTATTTATCCTTCATCTCTACGTTTATTTTTATTTATGTATTTTATAGATGTTATGCAAGCTAAAAAACTAAAAACAATAAAAGTGAGAACACAATAGGCAGTAAAAGGTAGTTCGGGGTTTGGTGGTGAGCTAAAAGGACTCGAACTATAGGCATAGCAATAGGTTTCTTAGCCTCAATGATAACACCCAAAATCCTGGAACACATAATAAAAAATAAAAACTTGTAAAGCCAAATCCAACTACAAATGGTTGAAAGTAAATAATTTATCAACGTAGTGGATTCATGCATGTTCTAGAAGTTCTCAGCTGAGTCCTGGTGTTGAACCCTTGTTGGATTTCCCTAAAATCCATTGCATGCACCCTTGCTAACATGAGAAGGTAGAAATTTTTTCAAACTATGATGGGATAAGGACTATCAGAAGGCTAGAATAGGAGGTTATGGGCCTTCATTCATTAGAGCACCGAAAAGCTAGATGTTGGGATAGAAAAATCCCATTTACAACCTAATGATATCATTGAGGTAGTAGAAAATGGAAAGGAAATTCCAAGATTAGAAACAAGAAATAAAGGTTGCAGGGATTTCCATATGAATTCATTGATACCTCATTACTAATAGCATGTGTGACTACATGGGGGAAGTTGCCACACAATCCCCCTCTTTAATGGCATGTGACACAGTGAGGTGGTGGACCTTATCCCTTCTTTGTGAGTTTTGTTTCTAACACCCCCATCAGGGTATAAATTAGATTAATTAGATTGAAGAAAATATGAGAAATTGAAGTAAGAAAATTATTTTATTGTTTATTCATATTTAACTATAGAGAATGATAATGGATACTATGTTTGATGACGCAAAAATTTCTTAGGTAAAAATCTAAGGAAATATCACTTTACTTTATAAATTAAAGTAATTTTGATCGAAGACAAGATGAAAAATTGAAATTAAAATATATTTTATTGTTTATTCATATGAAGGGAATGATAGTGAATATCGTGTTAGGTGACAAAATTTTATCAAGAAATAATCCACATAAATATCACTTCACAACAATCAAAGCAAATGATTTTAATGGGAAAATTAGTGCTTGCTCTACTAAATTCCAATTCAAAGTATAAACAAAGTTCTTGAGGATTGTGAGGTAAATTGCAAGTTATCCATGAGTTTTTATGTTTTTTTATGTGAATTTATTTGAGAAAATTAACATAAACAAAACACTAAACAACAACATCCAACAGACATGAGCATCACCATAAATAGTAACACAATAGCACATGATGAATGAGTTCACCCCGCCTAGGCTACGTCTCTTTGGTCCAACTTCCAATGGCTTGGCCTTCTTCTATTATGCTTAAAATTGTGATTACATATATTTTCAATTCTCAAAAAGCTCTGAAACCTATTCCAATGTCTCCAAAATGCCCAAAAATTCCTGTCTAGCCTCTTTCTGCCTAGAATTTGTTCAAAAAATGAGTAAGTTATGACTTCCCCAAGTTTTGGCACTAAATTCTCCACAAATTCCTCCAAATCTGGAACCATCCTACAATTTCGCCCGAAAATTCGCTAACAGAGTGCTAGATTGCCCAATTTTTAGGTGAAATTGTTGTGGCATTAATTTTCTTAACAATGCCTTAAATCTGTATTTCAAATAAAACCAATTGGTGCATTAATATATTTTTTTATATAAAAAATCTCGCTGGACGGTTAAATAACTGCCAACGGTTAAAGTGATGGTGGTAAAATCTGCAGATTGGTAGAGCGATTGAGGTGGCAGCTAGCAGGCCCGTGGTCCAAACGATGATCTCAAGAGCTATCACATGAGTGGTTATCCACGGTGGTTTCATTACGATTAGTATAGTAGGGCGGGATGGGCGGGGGGGGGGGGGAGGGAGTGGCTAGCCCACCCTTGGTCACACCCTTAGCCCTGCTAGGGTGCAGTGACCAGGGATGGTGACCTGAATATGGGTTGGATAACTTGTTGTGCTTTTCAAGAACCTCCGACTCAGTTAAAAAAATAAAATATCTAGCTTATACTTGACTTTTGTGGAATTTTATAATTGAAATAGGTGTAATTTTTTTAATTGTTTTAGTGATTTAATACCATTTGTTTTTGTTGATATTAAACATGCGAAACATCCACATAATGCAGAAAATAAACATCAACACATAATAAGAAATTTAATCTAGGAGTCACCCGAATATCGTGGTTTACGTCTCCTTGAGCTCTTGTCATCTTGACTTGGCTCTTTGGGATTATGGAGAATTTTTTTTTACAAGTTACAAACTAAAATCCAGTGGTTAAATGAACTAAACCAATGGGTTTAGAATACCATTTATATCCCTATCATGGTTGTCATCACTCTGAAAACAGATCTAGGATCCCTTAGACTTGATTCCTCATGTCGGTGCTCTTGAGCTACCCAGAGCTTCTCTATGGCACTAACTCCCTCAGAATTATTTTTCTGTCTCTGAAACCTCACCTACTATCTTTAGCACATATCATACCTCAAAAATGGACTGATCATTTTCTCAAAATGAGCACTGGCTCCCCAATCTAGGCCTCCATCCACTAATGGCCATGGGCTGCCAAAAAACTCCTTGTAGGTTCTAGACCTTCATAAGTCTTCAAATGACTATGAAAATCCATTCAATGGATTTAGAATGTCAAAAATAGTCAGAATATACTATTGGTTCGCTGAGATTGGCCTTCGGCTGCTCTGATTTCACCTCCAACACCCGGTGGCACCCCCTGGCTCTAGGGTCAAAGAAAAATTTTATGTGGCTTCTCCAGATCTAGATTTCCTCAAAAGCTTATAAAAACTCCATCAATGGATTTATAAGTATAAAAAAAGTTATAAATGACTATTTTTTTGCTGAGAATCAATATTGGCTGCTCTAGATAGGCCTCATTCTCCTACTGGCACTTGTTGGCTCTGGTGGCCCCTGGAACTTCTCTAAAGTATCTCAGCCTTAAAAATTCCTCTACAGGCTCTTCAAACCACACCATTAGTTCCAAAATTTCTGAAACATCCAAGAATTACTATTGGATTTTTCGAAAAGGCCTCTAGTTGCACTGGCTAAGCCTCAAATTGCTGCTGGCCCATGGTGGCCCTGCTGGCCCATGGAACTTCTTTGAAGAAAAACCCTCCTCAGAAGTCCTATGTTGGCTTTGTAACCCTCACCAATGAGTCTGAAATTTCTTAGATAGTCAAAATTGAATATTGGCACTCCAAAATTGGTCGAATCTAGCTCAAGATAGAGCCTAAACTCAATTTGTCCAGTGACACCCAAAAATCCTCCACCAAATGTGGAGAGACTGAAGTTAACTCCAGTTAGATTTGGAAAATCCGCCATTAAAGGCGCCCTGGATTAAAAACTTCCAACAAAAACCGTTAGCATTTAATGGACTATCGGGGTCATGTGAATAGGACTATCGAAACCGTCGGGGTTTATTAAAAGCGGAACCTGCGTTAAACCATGGGTAAAAGTTCCCAAACTTCGGTTGTAAAGACGGTTAGGCTAACCACGTGGATATAGTCGTAACCATGTGTTAGCACTTAACAAAAATTGTGGAACCATCGGTGGTTTGGGGCTTAGCCCTTGGGTCTGGTCACGAGCCATGATCATGTGTGGAGGGGCTGGCCCTCGGAGCTGGCCACTCCGAAACCCCAATTGCTAAATTCATAAAATTTAATTAAATGCGAACTCCTATGTTGGTTAAGAACCAAACACATAGCCCGAAGGTAAGACATCTCCACTCCCTCTCGGAGGTCACGGGGTTCACTCCAGTCATCTCCCCCCAAAATTTTACACCACTTTGCATGGGCCACATGGTGGCCTTAGGGCCTACTACGTGATAGCCTATGGTTGGCTCAAACCAAAACAGTCAACTAAATTCCCAATCGAACAATGCCACTTGTCAATCTACCATTTGCCCAGAAGGAATATTCCATTAGAATATTCTCTTTTTTGAATATTCAAAGGCCTAGTCAAACTTGGTCAAAAACCAGAAATTGCAGTTTACTGGACTTTTCAAATTGCAATAACTTCTTCATATGGTGTCGATTTTTCAAACCGTTCACGATGCCGGAATCAGGAAGATGGGATCTATCCGGTCGCTCAAGTTTGGCACACTTTATAACACTTTGAATTTTGAGCTATCACTTAGGTCCATGATCAAAATATGATCAGTTGGTGCTAGACCCCAACCCCCACCTCCAAACCATAAACCATTAAATAAAAAATATATGTCACCATCATATATGTTTAAGACTTAATGTGATGGCGTGGTGGTAATATTATGCATTGTGGATTGTGAGGTCGTGGGTTCGACCCACGCTACTGTAGCTAGGACCTTAACAAAAATTTTGGTGGCCGTTGGGCAGCCACATGGCGGCCCTTGGCTAGGCCATGTGGTAGGCTGTGATTGGCATCCATAAAACCCAATGAGCCAATAAACATCTTCCACCTCATACCAATGTAAACATGCCACTTGGCACAACATAATTCACCAGAGGAAATATGTTGACTAGTCAACGTGCCACATGGGCCTGCCCAGTCAGCAGTTCAGATTGTTGACTGGGTTGTCCCTGCACTTTTTTTTTCAAAATTTTTGCTTGTTTGACAAAGTGAACAAAAGGCATTTTTGGTAGCATACATTTTCAGTTTTCTATGAAACTATTTGTGCCAGATTCAAAATGATGATATCTACACGATATTTTAGGTTCCAAACCATTCTGAAAACTTTCAATTTTTAGCATAATTTTGAGCACTTAACCACTCCTCCCCACTGGAAGATTTTGGACCCCAAAATATCACGTTCAGTTGTTCATAGGATGAGGGTACAGTTCCCTCACCTTTCCAATATTGATCCATTTTTCCTTGCTTGGATTTGTGCCTTTGAGCCCCACACGAAGGTAGTCTACACTCCCTCATTTTGATATCCTTTTTCTTTTGTCAAGAATGGTTTCTTGTTGAAGCTCATCAAGGTATTCTGGAGAAAAATCCCCAATGGAAGGAATCTGAACATTTTCTCCTTGATCTTCAATCAATGGAGGTTCATAAAACCTTAAGTTCTCAACATTAACAACAGAGTAAATTTTCATGTATGAAGGAAAATCTAACTTGAAGGCATTGCCATCAATAATTCCCAAAATTATGAAAGGACTATAATGGATTGGTTTTAGTTTTTTGCCTTCCCCTTGAAGCCTCTCTTTGCTAATGTGAAGCCGAACTTCGTCACCAACTTGTAACTTGTGATCTACATGATGCTTTTCGTGCCTTGCTTTGTAATTTCCTTGGCTCTTTTCATGCTGATCTTGAACTGTTTGATGTATCAATTGGATTTGTTCTATGAACTTCTTGGCTTTTTCTATGTCACTATGACCATAAATAGCAACACCATTCCCAAAAGTGAAATCCAATGGCGATGTAGGCAAGTATTCAAGACATGCCTCAAATGGCGATGTTTTTGTAGAGGAGTGTTTTGCACGGTTGTAAGCATGATGAATGTAGTGCAAGTTTTCATCCCACAAATTAGGATGTTTGTTGAAATATCCTCGAAGAAGATGTATGACTATTTTATTGACCACTTCAGTTTGACCAATTGTTTGTGGATGAAAGGTTGTACTTTTTTCAACTTGGTATCCATCAAGTCCCACAAACTTGACCAAAAATTCCCAACAAATCAAGAATCTCAATCACTAACAATGGATTTGGGAAACAAAAAATGAACCCAAAAATTATGAAAGAATAGTTGAGCTGTTTTTTTAGCCGTGTTTTTCTTTTTAGACAGCATTAATATACACATCTTGTTGAACATATCCACAACTACATAAAAATAATCATGACATCTTTTTGACAATGGAAGACCTCCTACAAAATCCATAGAAACACTCTCCCATGGATGTGAAGGTACGGGAAGTGGTGTGTAAAATCATAAATTCCTATTTCTAGGCTTACTGACTGCACATAATGAACAACCTTTAATGAAACATGACACACTTTCAAGTAGATGAGGCCAATAAAAATACCTATGAAGATGTGACATTGTTGTTCTTACACCAAAATTTCAAACAATAAGAGAAATGTGTACTTCCCTTGTGACATTCACTCTCTCCCCTTGTGGAATAAAAAGCTTGCCCAAATGATACACAAAGTTATTATGTACATGGTAGTCAAATGCCTCTACTTGGTTGCCTTGACTCAAGTTTGCATAAACATCTTGAAATTCATTATCAAATACATATTTCTCAACATAAATTTCATGCAAAACATAATTATGCTTGACTAAAGTAGCTGCAATAACAATAGTCCTAGAAATAATATCAACAACCTTGTTGTATATGCCTTTCTTATACTTGATGACCAAGTGGAATTTTTGCAGGAAACCCATCCATTGAAAGTGCCTTGATTTTTTCAAATTAGCTTGTGATTGCAAGTATTGCAATGGTTGGTGGTCGGTGTGTATGATGGTTTACTTTCCCATCAAGTAGTGTTTCCACTTTTTCACACTTTGAACCAACCTATAAAGCTCCTTGTCATAAGTAGGATAGTTAATCACTGCACCATTGAAATTTTCTAAATGAAATGAAATAGGCTTACCATGTTGCATAAGGATTTCACCCATGGCATAGTCACTTGCATCAGTTTGAATCTCAATGAGTTGTCTCAAGTTTGGTAGTGAAAGCACTGGGGCTGAAATGATATTCCCTTTTAAAGCATCGAATGCTTTTTGCTTCTTTCCTCCCCACTAGAAGACCTTTTTCACACAAGTCAATGCATGCAATGGAGCCGTGATAGAAGAGAAGTTAGCAATAAAATTCTTCCAATATTGGGATGCTCCCAAAAAGATTCTTACCTCAGTGAATATCTTGGGCGTTGGCCAATTCACAATGAACTCAACCTTAGAGGGGTCTATCATCAACTCACTTCCTCCAAAAATATGCCCCAAGTACACCAAAGAATTCTTATTGAACTCACATTTTGACATCTTCAAAAACAAATGTTATTTCCTTAAGACATCAAGTACTTTTGTTACATGCATGACATGTTCATCACATGATTTACTGAAAATCAAGATATAATCTAAGTAGACTATGAAAAACGCATCAATAAATGGCCTCAACACATCATTCATCACATGCATGAAGGTAGCAAGATAATTACATAAACAAAACAACATAACTAGCCATTCAAACAAAACTTGTTTTGTCTTGAATGTTGTTTTCCAAATGTCACCTAAAACAATTCTAATTTGATGGTAGCCACTCCTTAAGTCAAAATTAGTAAAATACTTTTCATATTTCAATTGATCAAGTAAATCATCTATTTTAGGAAGTGGATAACGGTTCTTTACCGCAATTTTTCTCAACGCACAGGAATATACACACATGTGCCATGTTCCACCCTTCTTTGGCACCAACAAAATAGGTGACCCGCATGGCGAAGTACTTGGTCGGATGATCCCTTTGTCCAACAACTCTTGAAATTTATTTTTTATTTCAACACTCTCCATCACCGACATCCTATACATGCTAATCTTAGGAAGAGGAGAATCTTGCTACAACTATATTTCATGCAGGATTCCCCTCTTGGAAGGTAATCCCTTTGGTGCCTGAAACATATCATTATTTTGATTAACCACTTCATTCAAATCAGATTTAAACTTTGGATGACAACCTTGAAATGCTTCAGAATCAACATCATTCGATTTAATCATAAGAAGCACACAAATCTTGCTTAATTTCACTAGTCTTTTCATTTTTTCTGCATTAACTAATGAAAGATTTAGTTTCTCGCGATGAGCTCTCACAATACACTCCACACCATATTTGAAAAAATGGTAATTGTTTTCGTGGCAATAGAAGATGGATTTTATGTCATAAAGGTAAGGACTACCCAAAACAATTCCTGAAATATCAAGTGGTACAACATCTAATTCAACTTTGTCGAAGAAGTTTGTTGTGATTGAAAACCAAAGAATACACTTTCTTGTAACCTGTAAATGAAGAAGTTAGTTGTGATTTCAAACTGAAGAATACACTTTCTTGTAAGCTGTAAATATGTGTTATTTCATATCCAACCCAATGGATATGGCTTGGGATGTGGAATGATTTCAATATTAAGTTTCTTGACTGAGTCTTGAGATACCAAATTGTCTTGAGACCCATTGTTAGCATAAATTATTAATGCAAGATTACGAAAAGAGCTCACTTTAGTTGTGTGTGAAAAAAAACTTGTTGTAGCCACTACAAAACCCTCCAAAATTTAGTCCCATCTTAAAATTCCAGAGCCCTCGATCTCCTTGGTAAAGGTAATTCTGATGCGCCCTCGGTCTTGAGCCTTGAGAAAGTCCCTTTTTCATGCATTATCCCTTCAAATTTTGGTCCATGACTTGGTCTCTAAAAAACTAGTTGCATAGTTGCAAAGTCGCAAAACTCATAAGATAAAACATTTTACGACCATGCGACCTAGCGACCTTGCAACCCCTAGGTCGCAAGTTTGCAAGGTCAAATTCTATTCTAAAGCTTCACATTTGCTATTTTGCAACCTAGCGACCTAACGACCTCCAGGTCGCGAGGTCACAGGGTCGCAAGGTCACATCTCCCCTCAACTAGCCCTTATTTGTGACTTAGGGACCTACATTAAATGATCACACGTGCGACCCCTTTATAAATAAAATGGTCATGTAGGTCATATTCGACTTGTGTGACGGAGCAAGTAATGCCTCTGAAAAGCTAGCTGGAGCACGTTTTTTCTGGGTAAGTTGCCTAATCCTCTTGTTGTTTACTCTTGATCAATTCTTGCCTCACGTGCCCCTAATCGTGCCTATCAATCCCCCCTTGTGGTTTCATTCAAGCTCCTCACTAGCCCTCTGGTTGAAGTTTACACCTCCCCTCATGGCTTATCTCTCTCTGCCTCCCTCTCTGAACCTTACCCTGCCTTAGTCTGCCTCAAGCACCCTTCTTGGTTGCCTGGGGAGGCCTTGAAGCCGAGATTTATCCATCACCCTTGGAGTTTTTTTTCCCTTTTTTACATTCTTTCCCCGTGGGTTACAATCGCTGCAAGCCCTCTCACAAAATCCCTAGCGCAACTCCATGACTTAGCGACTAAGCGACCCCATGACCTCGACAGGGTATTTGAGTCACAAAAGAATCGCCAAGTCGCTATCCTCAAATAGCTGCCCACAATTTGTGATCTTGCGACCTAGTCGCAAATCCACCAAGTCACAAGTCTGAGTTCCCTAAAATTTTACTCCCGGTGTGACCCTGTTGACCTTGGCCTAGTCAGAAGTCTCCAAGTCGCCAAGTCACAGTTTCCTAAGATTTCATGCAAGTGCGACCTAGCGATCTCACGACCTAGTCACAAGGTTGCTAAGTCACAAACCTTGCCACTTTTTCAGATAATAGTTGGCAGGGGTCGTAGTGACCTAACCTGAGCAGTTATTTGGAAATTTCATCAGCCTTAACATATTTGTGATTATTTCGTTCGTCTTATTTTGGGATTTTTTTATGAACATGCTTGGGAATATTGAAGCCGAGCTCGAGTGTGTCTCCATCTCTTTGGCCTCAAGTGATATGGGACCTCCAGGAGTTTGGAAAAGAAACAAGAGTCTAGAGGTAGAGATCTCAGAAGAAGGCATGCCTCCTTTCCCACCCCTATCTATGGGGACCCCACCTGTGTGTTCGAGAAAGGAGACAAGATGAGTTTGTACTAGGTATATCAGAAGTTCACAAAGCTTGAGTTCCCAAAATACCTCACAGACTAGCAAGTGTACATTCAAGTCAAGAGATCCAAACTTCACTTTGCAGGCGCTTATCCACCCATATTTCCATGTGCAGAGGTTATTCAATGGATCCTCAAGAAGTTCAACTCCACGATTTGGGTCACTCACAATCACTTGGGGAAGATGTTTGCTAACTTGATGGGGAAAGATGCAGAAGTCTACTATGTACTCCCCACCCGAGAACAAAATTTCAATCTCAATTGGGAAACCACTCATGAAGTACCAATACCAGAGACCTTGAAGGGATGGTGGGAGGACCATGGAAATGATAACCAAAGTGGCCAACTCATTTCCCATTGCAGAAATTACTTTTATCAGGGTCTTCGGGTCATTCAAGGCACCTCACGCACTCCCCTAGTTTGTAACTGATAAACTATTCTTATGAAGAGTGTGCTAGTAGATGACAAGCGAGTTTTCCAAGGTCCTCAGCAAGGGCAAGAAGAAACCATGGCCTACTCTTCCACTCACTATCAATGCCTACACATATAAATATTTCAAAGAAGTAGAAGTAGAGGCAGAGGAAACCAAATGTTTTCATTTCGTGACCTTCACCCATAGATCATATGACCCTAAAAGGATCGTCCCTACACATTGCAAACATGACAAATTCAATTGTAAATACCAACACACAGAATTCCTTGTCAAAAAGAAAGTCAGGAACTGGTACAAAAAAGACAGGGAAGCCTCGCTAGAAGAATCAAATGATCAAGGGGGGAAAGATGAACAACTATGGAGGAAAGGGACGACATGATAAAACGAAGCGACCCGATAGGAGGAGCCTCATCTTCCAAAGCCAAGAAGCCAAGGACTATTATGGGCAGTAGTATTTCTAAATAACAACAAGAAAAGAGAGACATAGAGGCTAAGGCACAACAAGAAGCCAAGAAGAAGGGAAAGGAAGAGGAAGTCAAAATAACACAAGATTCCTTGGCACGACAACAAGAAGAAGACAAGCAAAAGAAGCAAGTTGAGGAGAAATAGAAGAAGCAACAAAAGGATGAATGGAAGAAAAAGCAGGCAGAAGAAGCCTGTAGGAAAGCAAAGGAAGAGGAATGTCTGAAGAAGGAAGAAGAAGAACAAAAGAAAGAGGCTGAGCATAGGTTAAAGGAAGAAAAAGATAAAGCAAAGAACGAGAAGAGAAGAAAGGAGGAAGAAAACCATAAATCACAGGAAGAATCTTCCAAGGAAGCAGAGGGAAGTAAGGCACTGCCCCCAAAGACTGGGGAGAAAACAAAGCTGCCTCACATTGAGGTACCTCAAACAACCCCCATGATGAGTGTGCACTTCCCTCTCTCAGACCTTGGCACCTCGAAGGAACATGAAGATGAAATTTTAGATCTGACGAGGCTGACATATGACCAGTTCACGCACAAGATCAGACAAGAGAAAATAAAATGCCTTGCATGGAATGGCCCAGGCCCCTCGCGGTTACCACGAGAAAATGATATAGTCCTAGATACGAACTAAATACGATCATGATTGCATCAGCAGGGACCACGTGTTCACGGTAGCCACAAAAGGAAAGTGTTAACGGGATGAGTAGAAGTCTGTCTCTACCAAATAGGCTTTTTAGGCTTTGGCAGAAAATTTCAGTTTGAACAAGAAAAAGGCAACCAGAGTAGAAATCCAAAGAGCTTCATTTATTGCCCGGGTGATGAATTACCAATCACTATTCAAAGGGAGTTGGTCACTTTGGAGGCTACCATGAAGCAAGTGTATCAAGAAATTTTCATGATAAAGTAGACAGTCGCACCACTGCTAAGAGTGCAAGCAGAAACTAAAAGGAAAACTACACAACTGAAGGAGGCCTCCGCCACCCTGGACAACATGCTGGAATGGTCAAAAAGATATCTGCTTGCTCCTGACACCTTGTGAAGGAAGGACTGGATCTGTACTCAGAATGACAAAGTCTAGATATGAATGAAGATTTAATCCAAGGATAAGTTGATAAAGGATTTGGTGTAATATTCCAAAAATGTAGACTTCATCTAAATGGAATATTATAGTTTGTTTTATCACTAGGTAGGTGAATAAGTGGGTGGGGAGACTCATAAAACCCCTTTAGAAGGAATAATAACACTCCTAATGTGAAATGAGGAAGAATAAGTAGTTGTATTAAGCACCTTTGGGTGTGAACAGGGATTGAATCATGTTGATTCAGTCAACTTTGACCAAATCAACAACGTTGTCATGGAGGAGTAGTCTTTATGATGAGACAACGCAGTTTTAGTGGAGGACAACTTGCATGAGCTTGGTGGAAAGTATGGATGGGACCCAATGTGAGGAGGCTATCATGCTATACATGGAGTGGATAGAAACCATTGTTATTCATGTTTTGGATTATTATTTTGTGTATGGTCTATTTAGACTACTTGCATTCTTCAACTGTTTAGTTGAGATTGATGTGCTGTTTAGCACAGGGTGTTCCTGATCGGGAATCTCACCTCTTCCATTGAGGAGATGTTGGAGGAGTTTGTACTATACTTCCACAATCAGGCATTTTTCCAAGCTTCAGTCTCATGTACAACGCAGTTCTGTTTAGTGTTGGGTTGTGTTGCAGGGGTGTAGCAGTGGAGGAGAGAAATCTCCAATTTTTGAGTTTATTTTCTAGTGAGGGGACCAACCCTTCACCTATTGAGTTTATTGGGTGCTGTTGTAGCTGATAGATCATTCCTTCAGCCCCATATTAGTATTCATTCCCAGCGAGTGCATAAGTCATGTAGTAGAAATGCAGTGGGAAACTCAAAAAAGGTCGAAAATCCAAACTTAAAATTTGTCCAAACCATTTCTTGGTTTTTCTGGGAGTTGTGAATACAATCCATGGTTGAAATCGCGGATCATGCTGATCACTCTAACATCCTTCCGTACATGGTTATTTTTCATAATAACAGTAGTTTCCAGCAGTAGTAACAGTAGCAACACACATTTCCAGTGCTTGGCTTCTTTGGTGTATTTCAGCCATCTTGTGGCTTGAGTGCATTCATTTTGAGCACTATGTAATTTTATTTGATGTTGATATATAATGAGATGGATCGGCTATTTTCTGCCCATGTTTATGATGTTTTGATGTATTTCAGCATTTTTCCAGTTCTACATGTTTAATTCTTATTTTACCATAATTGGAATTGTGCATATGTTCTATATTCCTATCTTTTCCATTTTGGAATATTACATTTGGAAAAGGTGATGTCCGCTTATGAACATTTGATCAGTGGAATTGATTTAATGGATGAAAGGAATCATATCCCTTCAATGGGAGCGTTGGATACCGAGAAAACAAGGGAGGAGGTGACCCAAGACATTTAAACATTCCTACAACCCATGAGGCAAGTAGCTGCTTCCCAGGACCTTCCGGCCTCACATGAAAACATTGTTCAGTTCATAATCACACGAGTCCGGATCTACACCAAACTGGCCTCCCTATCTAATAAAATATTAGTAAAGAGGCACACTTTGGTCGTGGACGCTCTTGAATGTTTTCACAAGTTAGGAGAAGATACCCCCCAGGTCACTCCAGTAGGTGCAGACTATCAGGCTGGGCAAAATTACCTCAAGGAAAAACAACAGATAGACATAGAGGGCCTCTCCATTGTTAGTCATCAGTAATTTATACCTGTTTAGATGACTAAATGCTTGTCCAATATTTCTAGAAACAAAACTCATAGAAGTCTTGTGAGTTCTAGAAATATCACTGCCTTCATTATCCTTAAGAAAAATTTTTTAGTATCCTGCTACTCTTTCAAGGCATGGCCATCCTATCACTCTGAGTAGACAAAATCATAGACTGATGTCCCTCACTCTCACTATGCTTGCCACCTCTACCTATAACACTTTGTCTATGTTTTCCTAAGACCTCTATTTTCACACCTTGGTTCGCCAAGTAACCTAAACTTTTCCTCCACTCACCAAGTGCCTCAAGCAATGGTGATTTTAAACTCCCTCTCTAAGATCTTTAGGTAAATCAAAGTTGTTTAGTTGTCTAGGATGGTAGTGCATAAAAGTGTGTCTAAACCCTGTCTTCACCTCCAAACCCTTATTCAAGATTTTCAGTCAAAAACCTATTCCAAAGGGCATCCCAAAAATTCATATAGAGTCTATTAGGTTATGCATTGTCATGGTTCTAAATCCACTATTTCTACAGATATTCAAAGGTGAAGTCAAGTAAAAACAAGGGTGAAACTTATCATTGTCCAAAGACATCAAAAGCCTTCAGAGGTATCTCCTTGAAAAATCATTAAGTTTGCATAAATATAGTTCACCCATGTTCAATAATTTTTGTAGGAATGCTTTATAATGGTCAACAGTAGCTCAGATGCAAAGTAAGAGGCCTAAACCCATAAATGACATTCCACGTCATGAGAAAGGATACAAAAGGCCTAAGTTCACAAGGAGGATCTTGATCTCGTAACAAATTGTCGTAAGGTTCTGCCCATCTAAAAGTCCATACATGAGGTCCTTAAGACAGTGGCACATCAACACAACTATACACCAATCAAAGAAATCAATAAACAAAAAGACGGAATGGGAAGCCTCCTCGGTGACTACACACAGAGATTAGAAGATGATGTCAGGGAGTAATATTTAAGGTTTGTTACCATAGCATCGTTTCACTACAGCAAAGGTCTGATTTAAAAAGAGTATCAGTGTGAAGGCTTCTTGAGGTCCTCAGGCACAACCATAGATTTACAAAATAACCAAAAAAGATAGCCTGGGTGCTACTGTTGAGGTTGTAAAATTGCCAAACTCGAAAGGAAGTTCAAAGATCAAGAACAATGCTTTTATGATACCACTAGCAAGCAAAAATGGACCAAAAAAGGGCTAGGGTTGTCGTACAAGAAAATTCTTCACGATTCTAACAAACCAGTGGCCAAAGAAAGGATGAAATCATCTTTAAGAAAGGGTCCCCACAAAGGTCACTTTTTTGTTTAAAAACAACACCTGCAGAAGGGAAAAGAGAGTATTAGCAAAAAGAAAAAGGTCAATAATAACCTTAGGAAAGTAGGTTTTATTTTCAAATATTTTCAAAAGGGTATAAGGGACAAAATCATCATTTAAATCATTTTCCTATGCAAAAGTGAGCGAAAAGAGGGCTCCAAGTGCTGAAAAAAAGGGTTTCTAGTAGAGTTCTTGGGCGAAGAAATTATTGCGCTGCGCTCCTAAGCAGCTAAACTACTCTCTTGTACCGTTTCCCTGTGCTTTTTTCTATTCGGCGCTACGTTCCTATGCAGAGGCGCTGCGCGCATGTAGAAAACTCCTTGAGTAGCCTCCGCCGGAGTTGCACGATCGACACCGTTTAAAGGTGACCCAGCCCCTTCGTTGTGCACTTGTAAAAGGGTATATCGTGCATCCTCCGCCTGAGTTGCATGACTTTGTGTTCAGAGGGGTGGCACGAAAACCTATTTCAGGCTGCCCAAAGGTTGCAAGAAGTTTCGTTCAAGGCTGCACAAACATGTTCACTAGGTGACCCGACTCATCCAGGAGTTGCATGCAGTCTCGTGCAAGAGCTACCCAACGTGCAGGAGGTGCACACAGTCTCATGCAAGAGTTTCCCAGCGTGCAAGAGGTGCATGCATACATGTTCACAAGGTGACCCGACTCATTCAGAGCTGCACATAGTCTCGTGCAGGAGCTGCCCAACGTTTAGGAGTTGCACGCATTCTCGTGTAGGAGGTGCATACAGATTCGTGCAGGAGCTGCCCAGTGTGCAGGAGGTGCACTCAGACCTATTCAAGGGTGACCTGACACTGCGTTCAGGACCGCTCGAGAATAAGTGTGCTGCGCTCCTGCCAAGAGCCTGCAGCCTCTTCAGGAGCTGCACGAATTTTTGTTTAAGAGGCGCCCGACCTGCCCACAAGGTGTTTGAGCCAATTTCTTCAACTGTGGAGATAATTTGAGAGGTATTTGATTTTTTCCCTAATTATTCCTATTTTTCTAAAGGTAGGATTATAAATAAAATTGAAGCTTGGATTTAGAGAAGGAAGTGAAATCCTAAAGAAAGTGATAAAGGCAGTGAAAATGAAGAGATTATTGATGAAGAATAAAACATAGATGAAAGTAGTAAGCCCAATGATGAGAAAAAATACCAAAAAAGTGGGTGTAATGATGAATAAGATGACTCCAAGGATATAGGCACAGAGGCAGCTTGTCAAGAGGAAAACATTGAGCTAGAAAAAGAGGGAAAAAGTAAGCCTATTTACCATCAAAAAACAAATGACAGTCAAGGAGAAGAAGTAAATGATGAATGAAGTGAAATGAAAATGCAAAGGGCATTGGAGCTGAGGCATATGCCAGCAATAAAGAAGACAAAGATCACATTAGAAAAGATGGAAAAGGTAGCCAAGAAACAGAGTTGGAAAGTGATTTCAGTGGGAAAAAAAATGAAGATCATGAGCCTAATAATGAAGGTAATGAACCAGAAAATGAAGAAGGAATCAGCCAAGATAAATCACCTAGTGAAGAATAA